>CM045988.1:28420915-28704308 GCA_025175895.1 Wurfbainia villosa
GATGTACTAAATAAGCACATGACTTAACTCATTTCTTAGCATCTCACATGTGTCTAAGGTGTATGAAAACACACACAACTCAATTAAATGTGAGATGTGAGTTTTGGTTCTTTTCCTTAAACTAAGGGTGCATGTATTTTTCTAGGCAACTTTATTTGACTCCCTTATACTTGGGATTTCAAATCTTTCCATTGTCCTTAAATCAATTGTAATTATCCTAAATGCATAAAAAATGATCATGACATAATGATAGCATAATTAAAGCATGTGCCAATAATCATGATGCCATGGCATAAAGATAAACTTAAACATAAACATGACATGGAAACTACTTAAACATTATCATGACATTTTAAATAATAAAATGAAATATAATGTCATGATATGACACATGACAAAAAAAATATGTCAAATAAAATGTAAAGGTATAAGAATACCTAAATTTTAATATTAATTGCCATTTGTTAGAATTAAATCCAAATTGTCATAATACCAAATCTCCCAAGTGTGCCAAAAATCCAAAATGACACCCCATGACTCTAAAACTAATTGTACCAACTTTGATTGGTTTTTCATACTTCTTAAATTATATTGGCACATCCTAAAATCCTTTAGGATATAGATTCAAACTTATTTCCAAGGTATCCCATAACCTTGAAAATGTCCTAAAGTACCAACTTTGCTATGGTTAGGTTAACTACCTTACCAATTCAAGTTGACACACCCTAACCCATTTAGCATGAGGGGATCATACTCCTAGGAACCCAAAACCTATTTGAGCTCCTTGGGTTAACTAGATACTCACTAGGAATAACTTCCCTTAGAACCTTCCTAATGACCCTTCTAGGATTTGAAGCCTTGGTCAATTGGGTCTTGTCAAGGTTAACTCTAGGGGTAACTCCCCTTGTAACCTTGCTAGTGACTTTCCTAGACTTCTTCGAAACCTTAGTCACTTGACACTTATCATAGTTAGCCTTAGGGATGACTTCCCTAGTAACCTTGGTTTTCCTAGACCTATAGGTGGTTCCATAGTAAATGGAACACTATGGTAGGTTGGCATAACTTCCTTGGACTTAGGTTTGTGACCCAAGGCTTTCCTATCCTTGGAAGAGTCTTGCCTCCTACATCGTAGTTTTTGATCATTAGACCCATTAATTGAATTTGTCATTGTTCTAAGGGTCTTCTCCAATTTTTCAAGCCTTGACCTCAAGGCTTGATTTTCTTCCACTAATGCCTCAAATTTTGAATTTTCATTTGTTCTTTGGGCATTGCTCCTCCTTTTAGGTATATACCTACTCTTCTTAGAATTAATGCCTAAATGGTTTTCTATCTTCCTAATAGCTTTCTTAGGTAGAATTGTTCTTGAGTTATTGGTTCTAGATTTGTCCTTAGATAAATTAACATGTTTGACACCTAAGTAATAATATTTGTTATTTCTAGCATGCTTTTCATAAGTAATAGAAAGGAAATTTTTAGCTTGCTTCCTATCATTACGTAAAGTAGGAGCATTATTTAAATTTACCTTAGGGTTTGCTTTAGAAGCTCCCCCTACATGTGATGCTCCTCCTTTGCCCTTGGTTTGCTTCCTCCTCCTAGGGCATTGAGTCCTATAGTGGCCCCTATGATTGCACTTGAAGCAAATGATATGCTCCTTGCTCTTTTGTATCGGTGCACCGATGCCCTTAGGCTTTTACACCACTTGTGATGTGTTTTTGACTCGCCTTGGGCACTTACTCTTGTAATGTCCATTTTCCCTATACTCAAAATACACAATATGATTTTTTTTTATCTTTATTTATTGTGCTTGAGTTACCTAGGCCAGAATTTTGACTTTGTTCTTCATCTCTCCCGGATGTTGAAGCTTCTTCTTGATTTTTCTCCGGAGTAGATGGTCTCTCCTCTCCCTCAATTCTAGAGGTGGAGACTTCTCTAACCTCTTCGACTTCTTCTCCGAATGTCGAGCATCTCTCAACTTATGATTCTTCAAGATCTTGAGAGGATGATGAACTTGCTTCTTCAGTCTCATTATCATCTTCACTTTGGGCCGTTGAACATTCTTGTTCCTTGGCCTCCTCTATTTCTTGAGTCATTGAGGGTTCATCATGGAGCTTGGTTAGCTTACTCCATAGTTCCTTAGTATCCTTAAACTCACTTAACTTTGTCAAAATATCGTTAGGTAACAAATTGACTATCATTTTCATTACCTTATTATTTATTTTGAAATTTGAATTTGCTCCTTTGTCCACTTCTTCTTCTTGAGTGTTCTCCCCTTCTTATCCTCTTGAGCGTCGAATCATACTATAACACTAATCCAATTATTATAATCACACATAAAAAAATACATCATTCTACCTTTCCAATATTTGAAATTTTGACGATTGAAGGTAGGTGGAATCGTGTTCTTGAAACTCCATCTTCTTCTCCTCTAGCACTTTTCTCCATTTGTTGTTAATCCTTGAAGAGCAACTTGGCTCTTATACCACTTGTTAGGATCGTTGGCATCCCAAGAGGGGGGGGGGGTGGGGTAAATAGCATTTTTGCTTTGTCACTTGAAATTCGATTACGTTCGTTCGATTTCTTGTCAACAATGATGTTAGTGCGCAGTGAAATATACAACAAGTACAAATGCACAACAAGAATACACAAGCACAATACAAGATATTATTGGTGCAATCGGCCCAAGTTATGATTGAACAAACTCGAGTTTGACTCGAGCGGTATTTTGATGTTCGACAAAATGTATGACAATGTGATTGTCATGGGAAGTTTAACTCTTAAGTACTTGGCATGGGAAGTCCAAGTAGGACACTTGGCATGGAAAGTTCAAGCATAAGTTTTGGCATTTGGAAATGTTAGTAAAATATATGAGAGATGTCCTAAGGCAATCGCCTTATGTATGAACCATTTATATGATAAATGAAGATTCACTATTTGAGTATACATGTTTTATGTATTTGATTGGATCTTAAACTCATTTACTGAATGTCCACAATACGATTCACAGCATGAGAGAATTTGTGATTGGATCACAACTAGTGAGTATCTCTACATGTGTAATTGTGATGTATCAGAATTATCCCTAGTCGATGAATTGATGGATTTGGACACCATCAATTCTATCGAGACTAGCATGAGGTATACTCCTTGGTGTATCCAAGCAGCTGATTCTCACTGGCTGGAGACATTGTGATGTCCGGAGTTAATCGTGGATGCTAGTTATGGTAACTAGTTCATTGGAGTGACCAGCCGTAAGACTTCATATGGATCTCTGCATATATAGATATGTCAATGAAGTTCTTACTGTAGCTTAAGTGCGATGTTCCTTTGACTTGCGGTATTCAAGTCATCTTGATCATGGAGACTCATGCTTTGACATCTTAAGCAAGCATCTCTAAGGAGATGTGGACCCGGGATGATTGGGTATAAGTCGAAGTGATCGAAGGTGTTTGAATAGCGTATAAAGGATTCACCACTCCTTGCGAGGAGATGTATACCCATGGCCTCTCGTCGGATTGTTACTAAAGTCTTTGGCCAAAGCATTACATGTTTAGAGTAAGGTACTCTTCGATACATGTGCAGTAACTAGAATTCATAGGACGAGGAAATGATACTTAGGCTAGGTGTGACGTAGTCAGCCTAGTGGGGACTGACACTATAGACCATGTCCTGAACCAAGTGGGTATAAGATGAGTGAAGGGAATGGGGCACGATTCATTCGAGCTGCTGAAGGGTTTCAGAAATAGTTCTGGATCAACCGTTGATCTTTTCGGTTAATTGGGGATCATGATGTACTACTAGGTGCCACTCATGATCGTTCTATAATTAATGGTTAATTATAGATGACCAACATAAACCGAGAACCTATTTGGTCACACGCACAACGAGCGTAATCCGAAGGATTTAAAACGAGCTTGAGAATGAGATTCTTAGACCGAGAGAAACTTGGTTTGGTTGGACCAAACAAGAAGCGAGCATGAATCGTTTCAGTCACAATGGAAGCGTGGATGGGCCGTGTCTTATGAAGACATAATGGATGAACCAAAATGGTTTGGTTCTAATCCAATGGAGGAGAATAAACCAAAGGGTTTGGTTTATTTTAAACGAATGAACCAAAAGTTGGTTCGGTTCATTTTAACTTAAAATAAATCATCATGGTTTGGTTTATTTTAACTTATATTAATGGAGCGGGTTAACGGGCCTCATGGTTATGATCAAATAACCATTAAGAGAATTAGTTCTCTATAAAAGAGGGCATAAGAGATTGTTAAGCCCTAATCCAAAAAAACCCTAGCTTGTGTTTGCCGCCCACCTCTCTATCCTCTCCTTGGATTTTCGACGCCAACCCTAGGTTGCCGCCCAACCACTTGTGCCGCCGTCCAACTCCTTGCCGGCGTCCAAGCTTTAGCCGGTCATCCTCCGGTGACCCTCCGGTGATCTTCCTAGGCTTCGGCGATAAGGTGAGCACTTGGCTTTCCTTGGATGGCCGGCGCCTACTCCTCCACCAAAGCTGTCCAGTTTTCTGGACAGCTTGTTCTCCTCTCGTCGGAGCATCGTTTGGAAGATGGTTAGAGCTCCGACAGTGCCTAACTTACCGGGGATTCGATCTCCGGTAATCCTCTGAGGTGGAGGACGAAGGATTCGTCAAACGGTTGACAAATACCTCTCCGGAGAAGCGAGTTTTGAGGACTCGTCTTTGGATCCGAATTTGGATTCGGATCGTGATCATCTCTCGATCACGTCGTCTTCAACACGAGGCTAGTAACCCGTACGAAGACTAATCTCATGGCTTAGCGAAGTCATCCTAAGGATACTCGGCGTGGATACGGATAGAGACGATTCTAGCGAGGATCGTTCCGGTTGATGTCGTTCCCGCTTCACGTGATACGAAAGGTATACATAGTTAAATTTCTTTTATTGCAAAATTTAAATTTACGGTTATGTCTGCACATGTTGTACTATGCATGCGTGTGTTGTGTGTGTTGTAATAAATGTAGATTTATTATTTTTATTTCTTCCGCTGTGCACAATTTTACGAAACATGTTCGAACACACACTCGCCGCGGTGTCGGAAACCCAACAGTGGTATCAGAGCCCAGGTTGTGTTTCGACATAATCGTAAAATGGTTTTGCGATAGTCATAATGTTATTTCTGGAAATTTTCTAATTTTGGAAATTTAGAAGTATTTATGGAAATTTTTCAATTTTGGAAAGTCTAGAAGTATTTATTGAAATCTTCCACTTTTAGAAAGTTGGAAGTATTTATGGAAATTGATATTTTCCATAAATAAAATATTTGATTAGATTTTGGAAATTTGTTTCCTAATTTAATCTTGATTTGATTTGGGAAATAAAATCTTAAAATATTTGATTTCCATAAGTAGTTTTGATGATTTAGGAAATTGGTTTCCTAAATTGACTTTCCTTAATCAACTATTTCCATAAGTAAAATATGTGATTAGATTTGGAAATTTGTTTCCTAATTTAATCATGATTTGATTTGGAGAATCAAATCTTAAACATATTTTATTTCCATAAATAGTTATGACATATAAGGAAATTATTTACATGACATAATTGTATGTCATGTAATTGCATTAGATGCATATCATTATGCCATGCGTGTCGTGACATGTAGATGTATGTCATGTATGTCATGCCATGTAGATAATAGTTATTTGCATGCAAAGAGGATGAGACATAAAAACCTTTAAACAATATTAAAGCCTACACATTCCATTAATATGGTTAGAACCAGAGTTCCGTTTCTTGTTTGAGTTGTTGGACTCTCTCCAAGCCCGGCTCGAAGCCGACCATGTTCAAACCATGGAATAGTTTAATACTAATATGGTAAGAGTCAGAGGTCAATCGTTAGCTTTGGTTGTTGGACTCTCTCCAAGCTGGGCTAATTGGTTGAATGCGCTCTAACCATATTAAAACTATTTCTCGATTAATGGGTTGGCTTTAACTTGGAGCATCGGCTTGTTGGACTCTCTCCAAGGTCGATGTAAAGGGAGGTGAAGTTGGGTGCTATGCATATGATGCATACTTGTTAATGTGTTAACAACCCGATGTATGTGTGAACATTCAATTAGTTGATAGCACATTGTGATAGTTGCATATACGTGATATGCAATCGGTATAGTTGATACCTACCGTCGTAGTTATGAATGGCTTGTTGGACTCTCTCCAAGGTTGTTCATATCTATGATGGATATCAGCCCATTCGGAGATGAACCTACGATCTCCCGAAGTGATTTTGGGGTTTTTTGAAATTCGAAAAATGAATGGGATTTATAAATATATATTGATGCATTTTAAAATCATTTTCTCATATATGCTCGTTTTGTATTTCTAGGTCAATAAATTGATCTTGACGTCTTTGAATTTGCGCACTATTTTGGATTCAAACAAACTGACTGGGCCTAACTTCCTGGACTGGCTTAGAAACCTGAGAATTGTTCTCAAGGCGGAAAAGCTAGCATATGTCCTTGAAGAGCCTCTTCCCAACCGTCCTAAGGACGATGCAACTCCAGACCAAATGTTGGTCTATCAGAAGCATGTGGCAAATTCTGAGCTGGCGAGTTGCATCATGCTAGCGGCGATGGTACCTGAGCTGCAAAAGCAGCATGAGCATATGGATGCTAATACCATGGTCTTCCATCTTCATGAGTTGTTCGATGAGCAAGCGAGATCCGAAAGGTTCGAGGTCTCTAGGCTCCTCTTCACCACGAAGATGCAAGAAGGTTCGTCTGTAGTACAGTTTGTGCTAAAGATGAACGGGTACATCGAGCGGCTAGCTACCCTCGGGTTTGTGATGGATCATGAGTTAAGTATTGACTTAATTCTGCATTGTTTGCCCAAGAGTTTCTCACAATTTGTGATGAACTATCGGATGAACAAATTAGAATCCACCATTCCCGAGCTCCTCAATATGCTGAAGACTGTGGAGCCTTCTGTGAAGCATGAGGAGAAGGCAGTTCTGTTAGTTGATTTCTCAAGGAAAGGTTCTAAGAGGAAGGCAAAAGAACAGAAGAAAGGGAAGAACAAAAAGGCGAAGAAGGCAGAACCAGTGCAAAAGGGCACTTGCCATCATTGTGGCAAGGAAGGCCACTGGCGAAGAAACTGCAAGATTTATCTTGAGTCCATGAAGAAGAAGAAGGCATCCGATGCCCCATCCTCTTCAGGTATCTTCGTTATTGATTATCATTCTATTTCCTTAGACACTTGGGTATTGGATACTGGGTGTGGCTCACATATATGTAATGACATACAGGGGCTAAGGAATAGAAGAAGACTTGTCAGAGGGGAGTAAAATTTGCAAGTTGGCAATGGAGCAAAGGTTGCTGCGGTCACCATCGGAAAGTATTTGTTGAAGCTCCCTAGTGGACTAGTCTTGGAACTGGACAATTGCTATTATGTTCCTTCTCTAATAAATAACATTGTTTCTATTTCCTGTTTAAATAGAAATGGTTTCCATTTGACGTTTAGTAACAATTGTTGTTATATAACTTTGAATGGCGTACTTTATGGAACTAGAACTTTGAGTAATGGCATTTATACGTTGGACATATCCAGTGACATTTTCAATATCGAAGCGAGCAACACTCGTGCTCGAAAGGGTAATCAATTAGACTCCTATATGTGGCATTGTCATCTTGGCCATGTAAGCAAGAAATGCATGTCCGAATTACACCGATGTGGAATTCTGGAATCGTTTGAATTGGATTCATACGATACATGCGAATCATGCTTAAAAGGCAAGATGACTAAGTTACCTTCGGAAAGGTGAGCAGTGGGAGAGTTACTAGGTCTAATACATACTGATGTATGTGGACCTATGTCAACTCAAGCTTTAGGAGGCTATAGCTACTTCATTACCTTCACCGATGATCACTCACGGTTTGGGTATGTGTTCTTGATGAAACACAAGTCTGAAGCCTTTGAAAGGTTCAAAGAATTCAGAAATGAAGTAGAGAAACAACATGACAAGAGTATTAAAATACTTTGATCGGATCGAGGTGGTGAATACTTGAGTCAGGAGTTTCTTGATTACCTAAGAGACAATGGTATATTGTCTCAATGGACTCCGCCATATACACCACAACATAATGGTGTATCTGAGAGGCGTAACCGGACCTTGTTGGACATGGTTAGGTCAATGATGAATCATGCGAATCTTCCCAAGTCCTTTTGGGGCTATGCACTTCAGACAGCTGTTTACTTGTTAAACAGAATGCCTACCAAGGTAGTCTCTACTACTCCATATGAGATATGGAATAGTAAGAAACCTCATGTATCTTACTTGAAGATATGGGGTTGTCCTGCTTATGTGAAGCGGACAGTATCAGACAAATTGAATGCTAAGTCTGATAAATGTCTATTTATTGGATACCCTAAGGAAACAAGGAGTTACCAATTCTATCATCCTGTGGAACAAAAAGTGTTTGTTTCAAGGCATGCTGTGTTTCTAGAGAAAGAGTTTCTCTTGCAAGAAAATAGTGGGAGTGTCGTCGAGCTTGAGGAGGCTCGAGAGACTCAAATAGACATTGATGAGATACCTGGTGAAGCATAATAGTCGACAACTCAGAGTGATGAGTAATCGGCTGGACCTATTGTAACACCACATCTTCGTAGATCTGGTAGAACACGCAACATTTCTTAGAGATATTGATTTCTCGTAAGTGAATCGAACGACGTGTTACTCATTGATGATGAGGAGCCTACCAGTTATGAAGAAGTGCCGACATGTTCAGAAAGGGATAAGTGGCTTGATGCCATGAAGTCAGAAATGGATTCCATGTATGAAAACCATGTTTGGAACTTGGTTGACCCACCTGAAGGCATTAAGCCTATAGGGTGCAAGTGGGTTTTCAAAAAGAAAACCGACATGGATGGTAATGTGATTACCTATAAGGCTAGATTGGTGGCGAAAGGATATCGTCAAAAGCAAGGTGTTGATTATGACGAAACCTATTCGCCTGTAGCTATGCTTAAATCCATTCGGATGCTCCTGGCCATAACGGCTCATTATGATTATGAGATATGACATATGGATGTGAAAATAGCTTTCCTTAATGGAAACCTGCTCGAGGACATGTATATGATACAGCCTGAGGGTTTCACATCGGTTGATAAAACCAAGGTATGCAAATTGTGACGGTCCATTTGTGGATTGAAGCAAGCATCCAGGAGCTGGAATATCCGTTTTGATGAGACAATCAAAAACTTTGATTTCTCACAAAATCCAGACGAACCTTGTGTGTACAAGAAGGTTAGTGGGAGTGCAGTCGTGTTCCTAGTATTGTATGTCGATGACATATTACATATAGGAAACGATGTGTCAATCTTACAGTCAGTTAAGGTTTGGTTATCCAAGACATTCTCCATGAAAGACCTGGGAGAAGCAACCTACATCCTTGGGATTAAGATCTATAGAGATAGATCGAAACGGTTGCTTGGTCTTTCGCAGTCTACATATATAGACTGAGTGCTAAAGAGGTTTAGCATGTCGGAATCCAAGAAAGGTTTCCTACCCATCAGGCATGGGGTATAACTTTCAAAGTCTATGTGTCCGCGCACAGAAGACGAGAGGATTTGCATGAGTAAGATTCCCTATGCATCCGCAATAGGATCTATCATGTATAGTATGTATCATACGAGGCCCGATGTATCGTATGCTCACCGATGTCCGAATGGATCATTGGATCGATCGAGAATGGATCATTGGAGTACTTAAGAAGAACTAAGGATGTGTTCCTAATATATGGAGAAGGGTACATGGTGATACGTGGGTATACGGATGCGACTCGAGACAGACAAGGATAATTCCTATGTCTCGGTGCAGGTATGTATTCACCTAGAATGGGAATAAGTTGGAAAGGTTCCAAGCTTAACACTATAGCGGATTCTGCCACTAAGGCAGAATACATTGCAGCTTTGGAAGAAGCAAAGGAAGCGGTTTGGATCAAGAAGTTCATCTCTGAACTTGATGTGGTCTCATCAATGATCCAAACATGTGCTTCGCCGCTATCATCTTATCAGAGAGATCATCAGTAGGAACGAAATACAAATCGAGAAAATTTCCACTGAAAGGAACTTAGCGGATCCTTTGACTAAAGCATTACCTCAAAGTAAGTTTGAGGGTCATGTTAGTGCTTATGGTATTGGATACCGTAGCGATTGGCATTAGGCCAAGTGGGAGTCTGTTAGTAAAATATGAGAGATGTCCTAAGGCAATCACCTTATGTATGAACCATTTATATGATAAATGAAGATTCACTATTTGAGTATACATGTTTTATGTATTTGATTGGATCTTAAACTCATTTACTGAATGTCCACGATACGATTCACAGCATGAGAGAATTTATGATTGGATCACAACTAGTGAGTATCTCTACATGTGTAATTGTGATGTATCGGAATTATCCCTAGTCGATGAATTGATGGATTTGGACACCATCAATTATGTCGAGACTAGCACGAGGTATACTCCTTGGTGTATCCAAGCAGCTGATTCTCACTGGCTGGAGACATTGTGATGTCCGGAGTTAATCGTGGATGCTAGTTATTGTAACTAGTTCATTGGAGTGACCAGCCGTAAGACTTCATATGGTTCTCTGCATATATAGATATGTCAATGAAGTTCTTACTGTAGCTTAAGTGCGATATTCCTTTGACTTGCGGTATTCAAGTCATCTTGATCATGGAGACTCATGCTTTGACATCTTAAGCAAGCATCTCTAAGGAGATGTGGACCCGGGATGATTGGGTATAAGTCGAAGTGATCGAAGGTGTTTGAATAGCCTATAAAGGATTCACCACTCCTTGCGAGGAGATGTATACCCATGGCCTCTCGTCGGATTGTTACTAAAGTCTTTGGCCAAAGCATTACATGTTTAGAGTAAGGTACTCTTCGATACATGTGTAGTAACTAGAATTCGTAGGACGAGGAAATGATACTTGGGATAGGTGTGACGTAGTCAGCCTAGTGGGGATTGACACTATAGACCATGTCCTGAACCAAGTGGGTATAAGATGAGTGAAGGGAATGGGGCACGATTCATTCGAGCTGCTGAAGGGTTTCAGAAAAAGTTCTGGATCAACCGTTGATCTTTTCGGTTAATTGGGGATCATGATGTACTACTAGGTGGCACTCATGATCGTTCTATAATTAATGGTTAATTATAGACGACCAACATAAACCGAGAACCTATTTGGTCACACGCACAACGAGCGTAATCCGAAGGATTTAAAACGAGCTTGAGAATGGAATTCTCAGACCGAGAGAAACTAGGTTTGGTTGGACCAAACAAGAAGCGAGCATGAAATCGTTTCAGTCGCAATGGAAGCGTGGATGGGCCGTGTCTTATGAAGACATAATGGATGCACCAAAATGGTTTGGTTCTAATCCAATGGAGGAGAATAAACCAAAGGGTTTGGTTTATTTTAAACGAATGAACCAAAAGTTGGTTTGGTTCGTTTTAACTTAAAATAAACCATCATGGTTTGGTTTATTTTAACTTATATTAATGGAGCGGGTTAATGGGCCTCATGGTTATGATCCAATAACCATTAAGAGAATTAGTTCTCTATAAAAGAGGGCTTAAGGGATTGTTAAGCCCTAATCCAAAAAAACCCTAGCTTGTGGTTGCCGCCCACCTTTCCATCCTCTCCTTGGATTTTCGGCGCCAACCCTAGGTTGCCGGCCAGCCCCTTGTGCCGCCGTGAAACTCCTTGCCGGCGTCGAAGCTTTAGCCGGTCATCCTCTGGCGACCCTCCGGTGATCTTCCTAGGCTTCGGCGATAAGGTGAGCACTTGGCTTCCCTTGGTTGGCCGGCGCCTACTCCTCCACCAAAGCTGTCCAATTTTTTGGACAGCTTGTTCTCCTCTCGTCGGAGCATCGTTTGGATGATGGTTAGAGCTCCGACAGCGCCTAACTTACCGGGGATTCGATCTATGGTAATCCTCTGAGGTGGAGGACGAAGGATTCGTCAAACGGTTGACGAATACCTCTTTGGAGAAGCGAGTTTTGAGGACTCGTCTTTGGATCCGAATTTGGATTCGGATCGTGATCATCTCTCGATCACGTCGTCTTCAACACGAGGCTAGTAACCCGTACGAAGACGAAGCTCGTGGCTTAGCGAAGTCATCCTAAGGATACTCGGCGTGGATACGGATAGAGACGATTCTAGCGAGGATCGTTCCGGTTGATGTTGTTCCCGCTACACGTGATACGAAAGGTATACGTTGTTAAATTTCCTTTATTGCAAAATTTAAATTTACGGTTATGTCTACACATGTTGTACTATGCATGCGTGTGTTGTGTGTTTTGTAATAAATGTAGATTTATTATTTTTATTTCTTCCGGTGTGCACATGTTTACGAAACATGTTCAAACACACACTCGCCGCGGTGCCGGAAACCCAACAGGAAAGTCCAACATGGGTTGGCAAGGAAAGACCAAGGGTGTAGTCATCGATACATAAGTCCAAGTGTGTAGTCTTAGTGGTGAAATTCCAAGTCATGGGTACTTGGCAATTGGGAAGTCCAAGGGTATGATTTTGGCCGCGTAAAGTCCAAGCGTGTGTCTTGGCAGCGTAATCCCAAATGTGCCTTGGCAATGTAGACCAGCTTAGCATGAAAATAGCTGATGGAAGCACTTGAAGGCTAGCGTATAGATGAACAAGTCATGGATGACTTGAAGGGATCGAATAGGCATGAGACTGATGGAGTTGGCTAAAAGGCTTAGGTCTAGACTAAGGGTGGCCTAGCAAGTATGAGGGCATCATACTTGGGGTAAACCTCATGGTTGAGGTGTAGCAGTTGATTGGGGTTATGGATAAGTCGACCGGTCAAGTGTTTTGACACTTGGCAACCTACTCGACTTCCATGAGTTGGATGGTATTCAACTGCAACAAGTGGCCTTCGCATTCAACTGCCATCATTGGGCATTCGACTGGACATGATCAGTCGACTGCCATAAATGGCAGTCGACTGCTGCTGGTGTTGGTCGTGAGCATAGAATGTTTGGTAGCCGACTGAGCAGTCGACTATGAGTGTGAACAATCGATTGATGGTAATAGTAGTCGACTGCTAGTGTATCCATTGGATGGAATGTCGATGTGGATTATGTCATTGTGAGACAACGACTACAGAAGCAGTCGACTGATGGGTATGAGCAGTCAACTGCTTGGCGGAAATCAACCCGAGTTGTAGCTTTAAAAGAAGCACGAAGGAGAGGATTTTTATAGTGATTTCTAGGGCGATTTGGAGCAATTTTCTGGTGCAATTCAGTGTCTTAAAGTGCAGCCCAAGCAACCAAACAAGCAAGTATTCAAGCTCACATTTGTAATGTTTTCTTTATGTATTTTTGTATATTTCATTTGTAATTGCTTGTATTCCATTGTATTACTTTTGTAATCATTGTAAGAGGTTTCTCCACCTCCGGTGTGTCACCAAGAAAGAGTGTTATTGATTAGTGGTGGTGTGTGCATCACTAGAGCTCATTCAAGCTCAATTTGTGGAGTAGGAACTCTAAGATTCCGAACCATGTTATATCTTGTGTTTTGCATGTGATTGTGTGTTTGTCTTTTGTATTTCTATATTCCACTGTGCAAACTAACAAATTGTAGAGACAAGCACGATTGAATTCCATCGACGAATGAAACGCATCATTCCCCCTTTCTATTGCTCACCGAAGATCCTACAGAAATAACATGGCTCAAACCTAGGGTTTCTATTCGACGAGTCGAGCTCAAGTAAGCTCTAGTGATGCACACCACAACTAAATTTGCTCCTTCTTGACAATAAGAATAAATACAAACAACTACAAATGAAATACAATAACAATGTAAAGAACACTTTACAAGAACTTGAATTCTTTGCTTGTTTGTTGGTTTCTTGGAGATGCCTTTGAAGACCCTAAAACGAACCAACACTTTGCTTCAAAATCACCCAAGAAAACCCTTGCCGAAATCCTCCATTGCATCTTCCTTTTAACCTCTTATTGGGATGTTTTTGCACCTAGCAATCGACTTGCAAAAGCACAAGTTGACTGCCCACAGTGTCATTGTCTCATAATGACTCAATCCATACTGAAAAACTCCAATGGATACCGCAACAGTTGATTGACCTTACCATCAATCGACTATTGCCTAGTTGTGGACTGGCCAGTCCACTATGGAAGCTTCTTTGCCCGTGTCGACCAGCTCCAGTCGACTGATCAAGGATAGTTGATTGCCCACAATGGAAATTGACTACCAATGCTTCACCCGAGTAGTCAAAACTTAGTCGACAACTTGACTAGGTGATTGGTCATTATCCCAGAAGACTGATCCAAGTTGACTAGGCTAACAAGTGTCAAACACTCGACCAGTCGATTGGTACATAACCCCAGTCAATTGATAAACCTCAAATATGAGGTTTAACTCAAGTATGATATTCTCATACATGATAGACCACCCTTAGCCTAGACCTAAGCCTTCTATCTACCTCCATCAGCCTCACACCTATCGGATCCCTCCAAGTCCTTCATGACTTGTTCATCCATACGCTAGCATTTAGGTGCTTCCATCGACTATTGTCATGCTAACCGGGTCTACTTTGCTACGGAACATTTAGACTTATGCCGCGAATACAAATGCTTGGACTTTGCCACTAAATATTATACTTATGATGCCAAGACTACAGCTTGGACTTTTCACCGCCAATATCACATCCAAGCATCCATACTTGAACCTTCATTACCAAAGTTCACTTGGACTTTATGATGCCAAGACTACACACTTGGACTTATGCCTCCAAGACTATACCTTTGGACTTTCTTTGCCAAATACCCATGACATGGAATTTATCATGCCAAGACCCATGCTTGGACTTTCCATGCCAAGCCCATGCTTATGTAAGATCGAGAAACACTAGAGGGGGAGGGGTGAATAGCATTTGAAAAACTTTTCTTTTCATTTGTAGTTAAAAACAAACCGTGCAGTGGAAAGTAAAAATACACAATCAAAGGCACAAACAATTTTACTTGGTTCACAATTCACCGACTACTAGTCGAAGGCCTGTAATCTTAGATCGCTCTTGTTGGGCAATCCACTATAAGTTTTTTCCTTGTTGGAGGTAAGAGACACACTTCTTTACACAAGCTAAGGAACGGTAACAACATTACTAGCTCTTTTACAATTAAGCACAAACGTAATGACAATAAATATTACTAACTTTTCGATTAAGTAGTTAAAGCATTTGAATCCGATGATCGATCTGGAAGCGCTGAGCATCTTGCACTACTTCTGGTACTTCCTCGGTCGTAGTTGTAACACGAAGATTTTAGAGAAAGAACTTGAGCATTATAAGAGCCTTGTATAGGGTTTGCACTTGAGCCTTCTTTTATAAACTAGAGCCTTAGAATGAGTTGTGATCCAGATCCTAATCCCATCGATCTTGTTCTGAAGTAGCGGCTTTGACTGATCCAATTTGTGACTTGGTGTTTTGGTTGATTCGCAAACATCAATCACCTGTAGTCCAACATCAGTTGATTGGTACTAAGTCACAAATCGTTCCTAGTAGATATTTGAACTTCCTGCTCGGGATTTACACTGGTCGCTCGGGAATTCTACTAGCTACTCGGGAGTCACTGTTTCTCAATCGTGACTGATTGCTCAGGAATTCCACTAGTCGCTCGAGAATTCTATTAGCTGCTCGGGATTTATACTGGTTGCTCGGAAATTCTAGTAGTTGCTCGGTCTAATCGGGAATTACACTGGTTGCTCGGGAATTCCACTAGTTACTCGGTCTACTTGGGAATTACATTGGTTTCTCAAGAAATGCACTAGATGCTCGGGAATACACTACCTACTTGGGAATTCCACTAGTTGCTCGGGAATTACACTAGTAGCTCGGGAATGCATTGCCTGCTCGGGAATTCCACTAGTTGCTCAGGAATTACACTAGTTGCTAGGGAATTCTGATAAAAAGTCTATAATAAAAAGTTATCACAGTGTATAATAACAGTATTAATAGTGAGTCCTAGACTGTCCGATCTCGACTTCGACCTTCCTCCAGAAGCCTTAGTTGGATCATCACCTACGGATATCCTCGTATTGAGGACGCAACCTGTCCTGTCCACACACGGTTCTTACCATGCTTATCCTTTTGACCTATCGCTTAGCTTTCGATCACTTGACCATCGAGGTTTCTCCTTTCGAGATTCTCCTAGCGTCACCCAACCACCGAGGTTTCCTATCTCGAGATTCTCCTAGTGTCATTGATCGTCAAGGTTTCTCGTCCAGAGATTCTCCTAGTGTCGTTGACCTTAGCAAAGTCTAATACTATACTTGCACACTTAGCGTAGCATATGAGATAACAACTTAACTTTGAATCTTTATCATTATCAAAACCTAGGTTTAATTATCTGGTGCCCCTGCACTAACAATATATGATCTATGGCAAACCAATTCAAAGTTATGAGAAAATAAGCATTAATCAAACAATTTTCAAAACCTCCCCCTTAAGGTTACCTCCTCTTTAACCCTAGGTGAGTTTTGAAAAAAAAATACTTTTCAAAAAAATAGTTATCCTTTAAGTTTAACCTTTCTCCCCCTTTGCCATATATCAAAAACAATTCAATGAGGAGTGTATTTTTAAGGTTAATGTTAAACATAAAATTTTGTGAAAATTTCTTATGTTCATTTGTTCACATGATAAAACATGAAATAGTGAGGATCTAAGCATGTCTCTTTTTTTTTAAAAAAAAAATATACCTTGAATTTAATTTCAACATATTAGTTTAAGTCCTAAGGATCGTATACCAACCTAGAGGTAGCTAGAGGTGTAGGATTAATTTAAGTCTTTCTTTTCCCTCTGCACCAACAATGTCAAACTTACTTTACTTTTGTGAAAGAGTGTATGATAACTTTGGTAAAGTAATTTTTGAAAACACAATCCAGATATTACAAGTTATATTTTGAATGCATACTATCAATTAAACATTGTGTTTAATTTTATACCTTACCAAAAAGATTTAATAAATATGGTTTCAAAATACTTTGAAGACTTGTTAATATTTTAAAAAAGTTTCAAGGATAAATAACAAATTTTAACCTTTAAGGTAAGTATTTCCTCCTTAACTTGCCATTCTAGTTAACCACAAGGAAACTTACCTAAGTCTAGAGGGTTTAGGAGTGTAAGATTGACCTAAGAATTAAATGTCTAGTATTGGTCAATCAATCAAGTAACTATAGATTTCCGATTAAATATAACTACATGCAACAATCATGAAAATAAATATTTGTATAGATTTTGAAAACATTTGAAAATTATGTTATTTTTATTTAAATTGTTCTTAACTTCTCACCCATTTTATGTCTCAAAGCATGTTAACCTTATGTGTCTATGAGATGATTTTCAATTTTACTTAGTTAATTTTAATGATTTGAAAATTAATTAACCTTGAGTTAGATTCAGATTTAACCTTTAGTTAGTTAAGTGAACCTTTCAAAAGATGGCTTCTAGGTCGTGGCGAGGCACAGAGACCTTCTTTGATTAGAATAATGATCACTTTCTTAGACAAAGCAAACTTAAGAAATTGTACACTTAATTCACTGGGAGGTTAAGTCCTGGTTTAACTAGTTTATGATGTGGTGAGGTAGCTTCAGCTAGTTCTACTTAGCCAAATGCACCAAGCTAGATACTCCTTATATAACTCGGATACACGAGACTTTGTTTCCCTAATGTACTATCATCTCACCGCGTTCTGATACTATGTTGTCAAAATTAATTAACCATTAATCCTATCTAATCATTCTAAGTTAAGCAAAAAAAACAACTAAGCATACAAAGCTAAATTAATCAAGTAATTGAGCATACAATTTAAGTATTGGCTCCCCCTAGATCATTGAATCGATATGGCCTATCCACATAGTGGATTTGATCCTTGGGAACCCAATACTTGGTTGAACCTAGTTGTGATTTTAAAATGGTCTTAGGGACCCATGCTTGGATTCTTCTATGATCATGATTTATGAGTGAAATAAAAGATCTTTTTTTTGCTCTAAATCTGAGTCTGACCTTGTTGTATACGACTCTTTGAGTTCCAAGGATTAGGTCAAGACCCTGGGAGCCTAATGTGAATTTTTCCAAATTAACCTTAAGATCATTAACTTGCCCTTTCGAAAGAGAATTCTCTTCCTCAAGTTTTTCAACTTGAGTTTAGTTTCCCTCTTGAATTTGATTAGTTGAAGAGGTTAGGGTTGCCTTATGCTTAAGGATTTTAACCTCCTTAAGCAATGATTCAACTTTAGACACGGATTTAGTCAAATTTTTATTCAACATTTTTATTACATGATATAAGTTGCTGATTAATGAACATCTTATCTTGATCTTCTCCTTTGATCTGACCTTGAGTCTTGACTCAAACTCATCATCGGAGTCGGGTTAAATTCGGATTCGGATTCAGACTCAGAAGTTGTATTAGGCTCGGATTCGGATTGATTTGCCATGAAAGCATAGTTGTCGACTTGAACGTCTTCTTCCTCATCCGATGTCTCTTCCCAAGTTGCTTGGAATGCTTTCTTTGGTTGTTTTTGTTTTGGCTTCATATCCGGGTAGTCTGACTTAAAGTACCCCTTCTTGTTGCACTCATAGCACTTGTAGCTTTATGGGGGTCTTGAGTTTTGCTCAGTTTTCTTGTCCTTTGATTGCTTTGTAGACTTTCATTCGTTTCTGATCATTTTTTAAACTAGGTTGACTAGTTTAGTCTCCATTTCTTCCTCTGATTCTGACTCGGATTCGGACTCTTCGGGCAGGAGTTTGCTCTTACCTTTCCTTTGTTATGCAATCAAAGCTATACTTTTCTCGATCGAGGCTGATTAGACTATTCATGCAATTCAAACTCTGAAAAAAGTTCATCTATTCTAATTTTAGATAAATTCCTAGATACTTTGTAAGCATCAACCATGGATGCCCACAATGTTGTCTTAGGAAATGCTCTTAGAGCGTACCTTATCACGTCGCGGTTCTCCACCTTTTGTCCATGGCATGAAGGACATTTAGGATGTCTTGAATGCAAGCATGGAGTTGGCTCGCGGTCACATTATCCTGCATCTTCAAATTGTACAATTTATTGACTAACAAATCTCTTTTACATACCTTTGCATTAAATGTCCGTTCATGATGTTCGGTGAGCTTGTTCCAGAGGACCTTGACATTGATAAATAGTCCAATTCGGTTGAGCTCCTTCTTGGATAAGCCACATTACAAGATTTTGGTCACCCTTGCATCAGCTTCGATTTGTCTCTTTGTTGTGTTGGTCCATTTGTCGTAGTCTAATGGTTCCCCTTAGTCATTGGCGGGTAAAACAGATCCAGTTTGGATTATGATCCACATATCGACTTGCATTTTTAAGAAACACTCCATCTGACCCATCCAATAACGGAAGTCATCTCCAATAAAGAACAGAGGTCGGATAGTGCTACACCCCTTAAGGTGAGATATTTAGATTCCTCGCAAAAACACAAAAATAAAGAAAATCCCAAGATTTGGTTTTGGATTAGTAGTACGAGATAAAGAAAATAATTTAAATGATGAAAACAGGAGAAAAGAAAAGATGATGCTCGACTGGTAGTTGCACCGAATCTGAGTGCTCCCTCTTTGATAGAAAATGTAGGATTGAGAAACTCTAGAGAGGGGAGGGGTGAATAGCGTTCGAAAAACTTTTCTTTTCTTTCATAGTTAAAAACAAAGCGTGTAGTAGAAAGTAAAAACACACAATCAAAGTCACAAACGATTTTACTTGGTTCATAGCCCACCGGCTACTAATCCAAGGCCCGCGATCCTAGATCGCTCTCATTGGGCAATCCACTATAAGTCTCTTCCTTGTTGGAGGTAAGAGACGTGCTTCTTTACACAAGATAAGGAACAGTAACAACCTTACTAGCTCCTTTACAATTAAGCACAAACGTAATGCCAATAAATATTTCTGACTTTTAGATCAAGTAGTTGAAGCAGTTGTATCCGATGAACGATCTGGAAGGCCTGAGCGTCTTGCACTCCTTCTGGCACTTCCCTGGTCGTAGTTGTAGCAAGAAGCTTTTAGAGCAAGAACATGAGCATTATAAGAACCTTGGCTAGGGTTTGCACTTGAGCCTTCTTTTATAGACTAGAGTCTTGGAATGAGTCCTGCTCTAAATCCTAATCTCATGATCTTATCCTCGAGGTGGTGGCTTGATTAATACAATTTGTGACTTGGTGTTTTAGGCGATTTGGCATCATTCATTGCGATCCAACATCAATCAACTGGTATGGAGTCAAAAATCTTTACCAATCGATATTTGAACTGCCTGCTCGGGATTTACACTGGTCGCTCGAAAATTCTACTAGTTGCTCAGGATCGACTGTTTATCCATTGTGACTAATTGCTCGGGAATTCCACTAGTCGCTCGAGAATTCTTCTAGCTGCTCGGGATTTATACCGGTTGGTTGATAATTCTACAAGTTGCTCGGTCTACTCGATAATTACACTAGTTGCTCACAAAATGCACTAGTTGCTTGGGAATGCACTGCCTGCTCGAAAATTCCACTAGTTGCTCGAGAATTACACTTGTTGCTCGGGAATGCACTGCGTTCTTGGGAATTCCACTAATTGCTCAGGAATTACACTGGTTGCTCGGGAATTCTGATAAAAAGCCTATTGCTATCCATTGATGAGGAAGATGAATCTTCATCGGATGAGGAGGGTGGCGTCACCTTCTTCTTCTTTCCCTTCTCAGCTATGAGCGCTACTCCCCTTGATGGCTTGATTGGCTCTTCAACTATGGCTTCAAGCCTAGTCTCATTCAATTCCATGGTGGAGAAAAATTCCTCTAGAGTACTCACCTCTAGATTCTTGGAAATGTAGAAGGAGTCCACCATGGAGCTCCATTTGGATGACTGAGGGAAGGCATCTATGTCCTTCATGATCATGTCTCTATTGGAGAGCTTATCCCCTACACTTGTTAGGCCATTAATAATCTCTTTAAAGCGTGAATGTAAAGATGTTACATTCTCCCCTTTATCGAGTTTGATAATGTTGAGTTGGGAGTGGAGGATATCTCTTCTTGCTAACTTGGCCTCGGATGTGCCTTCATGAAGCTTCACTAGCTTCTCCCACATCTCTTTGGCACTAAAGCATTCTCCTATTTGATTTACTTCTTATTGAGGGAGCACATTGTATAAATGGTGTTTGGCCTTTGAATTTACCAAGTACTCCTCTCTTTGCTTCTTTGTCCATATCGATTTCTCTAATGGCTCCCCTTCCTCATCTCTAGGCAACTCGAAACCGTTTTCCATAATCAACATAATTTCAAAATCAGTTTCAAAGAATACCTCCATTCTCTTCTTCCACCAAGAGAATTCACCTTCAAATTTGGGTGGATGAATGTTGGAGTCGACCATTGTAGTTGATTGTAGCGGCGGTGAGTCCGGTGGCAATCTCCTCGCTCTGATACCACTTGTTGAATTCTCGGTGGTCGGCTAGAGGGGGTTAATAGCCTTAATGTTGTAGACGATAGAATTCAATCGTTCTTGATCATCTACACTTAATATTAGCGCAACAAAAATACAAATAATAAAGACAATTAAGAAACAATGCTAACAAATCAATGTAATGTGGTTCATGGCCTTTGCCGCTAGTCTACGATCTGATTCGTTCCAAGTGAATCACTCCTTCAAATCAATCACTATTCTCTCCTTTGCACCAAGCAAGGTGGAGGTAAATGTTTCCTTTACAAGATCTCTCTTCTTACAATAGAATTGAAATAAGATCATGTAAGAGGAGTAGAAAACGTGTTGGCCCTTGGGAGTATGTTTAGAGAAGAAGCATTAACCATCCCAAGTCACCCAAGGCCCCTTCTTATAGAGAAGAAGCCATTTTTTCCATTGGGCAACGAGCATTCGACTGATGCAACCATCAATCATTCATTGTAGCCGTTGCCTCGCAATGGCTTCATCCACATTGAATTCTAACCAACGGCTCCCACGTCAGTCGACTGATCTTCCCATCAGTTAACTGATGGAGCCAACAGTCGAGTGATAGACGAGATCACACGACTGCCAAAGATTTTATGCCCAAACTTGGCTCGATTAGTCGATCGATCTTGAATCGGCCGATCGATCGAATCGGCCGATCGATAATGTCGGCAATCAATTGCCATCCCTCGATAGTCGACTGTTCAGCCAGAAACCAGACTCGAACACTAGTTGAGTCTTCAGTTGACTTGGATCAGTCGATTGCCATATCATGCCAGTTGACTGATGTTGGGAAAACCTCAAACTAACTTTGGTTTGAGCATCCAACGGTCGAGTAAACCTCAACCCTCTTGGTTGAGCATCCGACACTTAGCCATTTGGCCAAGTTCACCTATGAACTACCCCGTCCCGGGTTACAATCGCTCACTCTCATCTTCCCTTGGAGTCCCTTGCCTTGAAGTTCTCTTCATCCGGCCACGTCCCTCGAATGCACCAACCACACAACTTCGCAATGCCATCCTTCGCGTCTTGCTATGAAGTCTACTTCCTTTGACTTCACTCCAATGCTCCTCGTCCGACGGTCCCTCGAATGCACCAAGCGCACGGCTTCCGCAATGCTATCCTTCACTGACTCAAGGACCGAGTCATGGGATGGTGATCTTGCCAATGCATTCACCATGTGTGAATTACTAAGTCCTGCACGACTTCAACACACATATTAAACCCATAAAACAACCTAACTTAAACCTTTGCCACACACATCAAAACACATCATCCATGGGTTGATTCCACTAATAGGTATACAATGTCTCATTTACCAATGAGATCTTACATGTTCCCCCTTGATCCAAAATCATCTAGGATGCCTTCACTCTTCCTAGTTATAAGTTCCACATCACTAAATGAGAGAAAATCCTCATTCTCCAATTCTCCCCCTTTGGTGAGCACAATGAGGGTTTCCAAAATCATTCATGTCTCCCCCTTTGAGGAATATACATCCATCATTCTATGATGGATAACCTCCTCCTAAAGGCTTGCTTCCCCTTGACCATTGCACCAACAATGTCCTTGGAGAGTTCCTAAGCCTATAGGAACACTAAACAACCAAGATTAAGGGCAAAAGATCAAACATGAACTTTCACACACCTTAAAATTTGATTCACACCATAAACAACCTTATAATGCATTTCCATTGGATTTTCACCCTTCCAATGCTTTCCAAAGCATATCCTAGGGTTAGAAAATGTTTGGGTAGCCTAAATTAGCTAAAGCGGGCTAATTATACCTTGTTTACCCGAAATCAACCTTAGCAATCGACTTGGTCAGCAACCAGTCGACTTCACTCAATAACAATCGACTGCTATAAGCAACAATATACTGATTTCTGTAGATGCAGAAATCTAGAAATCAGAAATGAAATTCAAAAAAACATAAGTAATTATACATAATTTAAAAAATAATGAAACTTCATAAATATAATACTTATGTCAATCATTATGGGTGAAAAATATTTGAAAAATAAAATACCCATTAAATAGTGAGATTGATACAAAGTTAAAAAAAATAAAGATAACTTCAATGTTTTGAACCTACTTCGTATTAACTTCATCAATGGTGATTGCTATCAAAAGATAGGATTCACCAAGGTTTTTAAAAATGATTTTGAAATGATTTTAAAATCTTATATTGGACCATGATCTATGGGCTCAATGCACATTACTTGCACATTAGCTTTCCCCATGATCTATCATTATTATTTATTGAGTTCTAAGTTCATTATGATGTATTAAATAAGAACATGAACTTAACTCATTTCCTAGCATCTAACATGTGTCTAAGGTGTATGAAAACACACATGAGTCAATTTAATGTGAGATGTGGGTTTTTCTTCTTCTTAATCTAAGGTCTCATGCATTTTTCTAGGTAACTTTATTTGATATCCTTATAGATGGGATTTCAAATCGTGCCATTGTTTTTAAATCAATTTCAAGTAAACAAAATGAATGAATAATGATTATGGCATATAATGATATCATAAATAAGCATGTGCCAATAATCATCATGTCATGATATATAAATAAAAATCGAAACACTAACATGACATAAAAATTAAACCTAAACATTCTCATGCATTTTATATGATTAAATAAAATATGATGTCATGACATGGAAAGACAAACAAAGTATGACAAATAAAATGTAAAGGCATAAGAATACTTAAATTTTAATATTAATTGTCATTTGCTAGAATTAAAACAAATTTGCCATAATACCACTCATCTCCCAAGTGTGTCAAAAACCCAAAATGACACATCATGACCTCTAAACCTAATTGTTTCAATTTTTATCAATTTTTTATAATTCTCAAATTCTATTGGCACTTCCTAAAATCTTTTAGGATATAAACCCAAACTTATTTCCAAGGTATCCCACAACCATGGAAATAACCTAAAGTGTCAACTTTGCTATGGTTATGTTAACTACCCATTCATTCAAGGGTGACACAACCTAACCCATTTAGCAAGATGGAATCATACTCCTAGGAACCCAATACCTATTGTAGCTTCTTGGGTTTACTAGATACTCACTAGGGATATTCTGTTGGTGCAATCGGCCCAGCAATACCTTGATGGTATTTTGATGATAGACAAAACTCATGACATGGGATTGTCATGGGAAAGTCCAACATGGGTTGGCATGGAAAATCCAAGCATAGAGCATGGTGTGGAAGTCCAAGGGGGAAGCCTTGGCATTGGAAGTCCAAGGGGGAAGCCTTGGCATGGGAAGTCCAAAGCATTGCGAAGCCGTGCGCTTGGTTCTTGGCATGGGAAATCCAAAGCATTGCGAAGCCGTGCGCTTGGTGCTTGGTGAGAAATGCATTGCGAAGCCGTTCGCTTGGTGCATTTGGGAAGTCTTGAGGACTTGGTAAGTTCACTAGGCTCGGGGTCCTTGAGTCGGTGAAGGATGACATTGCGAAGCCGTGCGCTTGGTGCATCCGAGGGACCGTCGGACGGGGAGCTAATGGAGTGAGCCCAAAGGGAAGCATACTTCTAGGGCATGAGACGCGAAGGATGGCGTTGCGAAGCCGTGCGCTTGGCGCATCCGAGGGACGTAGGCCGAGGGAAGAGAGCTTTGGTGGGGAACTCCATGAGGGATAAGGTGGACTTGGCCAAGTGGTTAAGACTGAGTGTCGGAGGCTCAAAGTTGATGTTTGAGGGTTTACCCGACGGTCGGATGCTCAAACAACTTGGTGTTTGAGGTTTTTCCCGACATCAGTCGACTGACATAGGTGTCGGTTCGACTGATCCAAGTCGACTAGAGTTTGACTGGTGTAAGGCTAGGGTTTTGTGCTTGGCGATCCGCCATGGATCGATGATCGGTCGAAGTCGGAAGTCGATCCGAGGGATAGCAATGATCGATGGGAGTGTCGCGAGCATCGTCTCGTGCACCGAGGCAGTCGACTACTGGGTCACCAGTCGACTGATGGGCATCATCAGTCGACTGGTAGGTGATCCGTTGGAACTTGTCCAACGTGGATCTGGCCGTTGTGAGACAATGACTACAGGGGCAGTCGACTGGGGCCTTTTGGCAGTCGACTGCTAGGCACGAAAATAGCTCGATGCAGGTTATAAAAGGAGCTCGAGATGGAGGTTTTTGCCAAGCCTTTTGTGGAGCTATTGGAGGGGAATTGCTGCTGCATTCCAGTCCTTCAAGAGCCAATCAAAGCAAGCAACAAGCAAAGCGATCAAAGCAATCGGTGAAAGTTTTCTTTTGTATTGTATTTGTGTATTTGCTTGTATTTCTATATTACATTGTAAAATCTTGTGAGAGGTTTCTCCACGTCCGACGTGTTGTCGAGAAGGAGTGTTATAGTTAGTGTCGTGCGCATAACTAGAGCTCGAGGAGCTCACCCGTGGAGTAGGAACCATTCGGTTCCAAACCACGTATATCTTGTGTTGTGTGATTGTGTATTGTTGTTAGTTTCTTTATTATTGTTATTCCGTTGCGCTAACGACAATCGTAGACAAGCAACGCAAGAAGAACGAACGAATTACGACATCCAATGAACGAGGGCTATTCACCCCCCTCTAGCCGGGCGTATCGATCCCCTACAAGTGGTATCAGAGCCGAGGTCGGTCTTCAAGGACTAACCGCCGCGAGAGCACTACAAGATGGCTGGCTTCATCCATCCACCAAAATTCGATGGAGATTTTTCTTGGTGGAGGAAATGGATGGAGGTATATCTCAAAACCGATTTTGATTTTATGATTATTATAGAAAACGGTTTTGAGATGCCTAGGGACAAACACAACAAGCCCATTGAAAAATCAAAATGGACCCAAGACCAAATCAAAGACTTCAAGACAAATCTCAAGGTAATCAAGTTGATTAGTGATTTGTTACCTAACACTATTTGGTCTAGATTGGGTGATTATAGGGATGCAAGGGAATTATGGAATAAGGTAATGAAATTCCAAGAAAATTCCCAATCGACACAAGAAGAGGACAATGCCGAAGAAGAACCCACAACATTTGAAGACGTTGATGATTTGGTGGAGACTTCCACCTCTAGCATTGAGGGGGAGGAAAGGCAATCTTCCATCCCGGAGCAAGAACAAGAAGCATCCACATCCGGGAGAAGTGAAGATCATGAAGAGGCCTCCACCACCTCCCTAGGTAACTCAAGCGTTATTATTTTAAATAAAAATCACATAATATGTTTTGAGTGTAGGGAGAAAGGGCATTACAAGAGCAAATGCCCTAAATTGGCTAAGAAGAAGGCATCGACACCAAAAGTCAACCCAAAGTCAAACGATGCCGGTGTTCCCAAAATCAAGAGCAAATAGCACATTGTGTGCTTCAAATGCAGTCAAAAGGGACACTACCGAAGACAATGCCCTAGGGGGAGGAAGAAAGGGCAAGAAGGTGCAACTCATGTAGGGGGAGCTCCTAAAGCTAACCCTAAGGTACATTTAGTTAATGCACCTTTAATTCCTAGAGTTAAAAAGCATGCTAAGAATTATTTTAGCTCTCTTGCTATTATCAATGAAAAGCATGCTAAGAGAAACAATAAGGTGTATTGTCTAGGTGCCAAGCATGTTCATATGACTAAAGACAAACCTAGGACTCATAATTCTAGAAATATCTTGCCTAGGGAGTCAATTAGGAGAGTAGAAGAAAATTTGGGTGTTAATCCCAAGAAATCTAGGCACATGCCTAAAAAGAAAATCATTCTTCAAAAATCTAATGAAAATTCAAAATTGAGGAAATTAGAGCTAGAAAACCAAGCCTTGAGGTCAAGGCTAGAAAAATTGGAGAAGACCCTAGCAATAATATCAAACTCGGTTAAGGGGTCTAATGCACAAAAGTCAAGACCTAGAAAGCAAAAAATATCTAAGGGCAAGAAGGGTTTGGATCACAAACCTATGTCCTACCATAATGTTCCATTTAATTATGGAATAACATCTAGGTCTAGAAAAACCAAGGCTAATAGGGAAGTCATCCCTAAGTCTAGCCATGGTGTGTGTTTAGTGGCTAAGGACTTAAGAAAAATCAAGAAAGCCACTAAGAAGGTCAATGGAGGAGTCACCTCTAGAATTGACTTAGGAAAGACCAAAAAGACTATGGCTTCAAAGCCTAAAAGGGTCATTAGGAAGGTATC
Organism: Wurfbainia villosa; assembly: GCA_025175895.1. NCBI lineage: Eukaryota > Viridiplantae > Streptophyta > Magnoliopsida > Zingiberales > Zingiberaceae > Wurfbainia > Wurfbainia villosa. The sequence continues at coordinate 28,448,583 of CM045988.1, forward strand.
TAGGGAAGTTATCCCTAGAGAATACCTTGTTAACCCAAGGAGCTCCAATAGATATTGGGTTCCTAAAAGCGTGATCGATTCACGCTAAATGGGTTAGGGTGTGTCAACCCTAAGTGGATGGGTAGTTAACTTAACCATAGTAGAGTTGACACATTAGGGTGTGCCAATGTGCTTGAAAAGTTAAAAATGATTTAAATTGGCACATTTAGGTCTTAGAGGTATTGGTGTGCCATTTTGGGTTTTTGGCACACTAGGGAAATGAATGGCATTAAGGCAAAATGAATTTAATTCCTAAGAAATGGCAAATTAATTTTAACACTTAGGTATTTTATACCTTAGTATATTTTTCTTGCCATGCCTTTGCCTTGCCATGTCATGACATCATTTTCATTTTTATCTATAAAATGTCACGATCATGTTTAGAATTATTTTTAGATGTCATGTATGCTTAGTTCTCATTCACATGCCATGACATCATGATATTGGCATATGTTTTTATCTATATCATATCTATGCCATAATCATATCATGCATGAATTAAAATGGAGTTAAGGACTATGACATGATTTGATGGGAATCAAAGAATATTGCCTTAGAAATATGCATGAGAACATAAACAAAACAAAAACCCACATCTCACAAAAATTTGACTTGTATGTGTTTTACACATCTAGATATTGGTGAGATGTTTAGGAAAAAGAAAATAAAGGTTTGAAAAACATTTTGAAAAACCTTGGTGAAGTCTATCTTTTGATAGCTATCACCATTGAATGGGATGATACAAAGAGGGCTCTTTTTTGATGCTTTTCAAAACTTTTGAACTTTGTATCAATCTCCTTATTTAGTGGGTAAAATAATTTTTCAATATTTTTCACCCATAGTGTTTAGGATAAGTATTATACGTATGCATTTTTAAGATTTTTAAAATTACGTATATTTACTTATGGATTTCGGAAATCCATTTATGAAATGTAAAATCGAATGTTATCACGACCATGGATGTGATCTTGATCGATAGTGGCAGATCGATTTATGATTTCATGCCGAAGTTTTCGAGTAAATCTAGGGGGAGGCCCAAGCTGTTGGTTAGACCCATGTTCAGCTAGGTTAAGGTCCCCTAACCACTCCTAACCCTAGGATATGCTTGGGAGAGCATTAGAGAGGGTGGAAATCCATTGGATATGGATTAGGAGTTGGGTTGAGGGTGAGTATCAATTTTAAGGTGGATGTGAGTTCATTTTTGAACTTTGCCTTAATTTTGTTTGGTTTAATATTCCTATTGGCTTAGGGACTCTCCAAGGACATTGTTGGTGCAATGGTCAAGGGGGAGCAAGCCTCTAGGGGGAGGTATCCATCATGGGAAGATGGATGTGTATTTTCTCATGGGACGAAAATTGGGTTGCCTCTCTTTAAGTGATATGGGATCACTAGAAAGATTGTAGGCATGTGTTCCTCCAAGGGAGAGATTGTAAGATCTCATTGGGATATGAGACATTCATACCCTTGGGGAGGACCTTTTTGATGTAATGTCAAAAAGGGGGAGAAGTTACCAAGTTACCAATTAGGGTTCGTTGGAATTCTCATTGGGATATGAGAATTGCCAATATGGGAGAATTGGTAGACTTGAGATGGTAATTTTATCAATCATCAAAAAGGGGGAGATTGTTGGTGCAATCGGCCTAGCAATACATTGATGGTATTTTGATGATAGACAAAACTCATGACATGGGATTGTCATGGGAAAGTCCAACATGGGTTGGCATGGAAAATCCAAGCATGGAGCTTGGTGTGGAAGTCCAAGGGGGAAGCCTTGGCATGGGAAGTCCAAAGCATTGCAAAGCCGTGCGCTTGGTGCTTGGCATGAGAAATCCAAAGCATTGCGAAGCCGTGCGCTTGGTGCTTGGTGAGAAATGCATTGCGAAGCCGTGCGCTTGGTGCATTTGGGAAGTCTTGAGGACTTGGTAAGTTCACTAGGCTCGGGGTACTTGAGTCGGTGAAGGATGGCATTGCGAAGCCGTGCGCTTGGTGCATCCGAGGGACCGCCGGACGGGGAGCGAATGGAGTGAGCCCAAAGGGAAGCATACTTCTAGGGCATGAGACGCGAAGGATGGCGCTTGCGGCCGGCGCTTGGTGCATCCGAGGGACGTAGGCCAAGGGAAGAGAGCTTTGGTGGGGAACTCCATGAGGGATAAGGTGGACTTGGCCAAGTGGCTAAGACTGAGTGTCGGAGGCTCAAACTTGATGTTTGAGGGTTTACCCGACGGTTGGATGCTCAAACAACTTGGTGTTTGAGGTTTTGCCCGACATAAGTCGACTGGCATAGGTGCCGGTTCGACTGATCCAAGTCGACTAGAGTTCGACTGGTGTAAGGCTAGGGTTTTGTGCTTGGCCGTCGACTGCCATGGAGCGATCGGCAATCGAATCGGCGATCGGAAGTCAAAATGATCGCGAGGATAGCGATCGGTGATGGGAGTGTCGCGAGCAGGCGCTCTGTAGCCGGACGATCGACTACTGGGTCACGATCGGTGATGGGCATCATCGATCGTAGGTGATCCGTTGGAACTTGTCCAACGTGGATCTGGCCGTTGTGAGACAACGACTACAAGGGCAGTCGACTGGGGTGTTTTGGCAGTCGACTGCTAGGCACGAAAATAGCTCGATGTAGGTTATAAAAGGAGCTCGAGATGGAGGTTTTTTCCAAGCCTTTTGTGGAGCTATTGGAGGGGAATTGCTGCTGCATTCTAGTCCTTCAAGAGCCAATCAAAGCAAGCAACAAGCAAAGCGATCAAAGCAATCGGTGAAAGTTTTCTTTTGTATTGTATTTGTGTATTTGCTTGTATTTCTATATTACATTGTAATTGCTTGTGAGAGGTTTCTCCACCTCCGACGTGTTGTCGAGAAGGAGTGTTATAGTTAGTGTCGTGCGCATAACATGAGCTCGAGGAGCTCACCCGTGGAGTAGGAACCATTCGGTTCCGAACCACGTATATCTTGTGTTGTGTGATTGTGTATTGTTGTTAGTTTCATTATTATTGTTATTCCGCTGCGCTAACGACAATCGTAGACAAGCAACGCAAGAAGAACGAACGAATTACGACATCCAACGAACGAGGGCTATTCACCCCCCTCTAGCCGGCCGTATCGATCCCCTACATATTCTACTTTAGTACCTTTCTAATGACCATTTTAGGCTTAGAAGCCTTGGTCAATTGGATCTTGTCTAAGTTAATCATAGGGGTAACTCCCCTTGTAACCTTCTTAGTGACCTTCCTAGGTTTCTTTGAAAACTTGGTCACTAGACATACATCATGGTCAACTCTAGGGATGACCTCCCTTGTGTCCTTGACTTTCATAGACCTATGGATGGTTCCATACTTGAATGGAATACTATGGTATGGCTTAGGTTTGTGACCCAAACCTTTCTTGCCCCTAGATGGTTCTTGCCTCCTAGACCCTTTTAGATCACTAGACCCCATAATCATGTTTTCCATCTTCCTTAGGGTCTTCTCCATTTTCACATGTTTTGACCTCCAAACTTGATTTTCTAACTCTAATTACCCAATTTTTTGAACTTTCATTTAGCCTTTGGGCATTGTTCTTCCTTTTAAGCATATGCCTTCCCTTCTTAGGGTTAATGCCTAAATGATTTTTTACCTTCCTAATAGCTTCCTTAGGTAGAATTGTTTTAGAGTTAATTGTTCTAGACTTGTCCTTAACCCTAATATTGTAGGATTTAGCACCTAAGCAATAAGATCTATTTCTAGCCTGCTTTTCATAATCATGAAAAATAGCAAGAGTATTAAAATTACTCCTAGAATGCTTTTGACTATTAATTGAAGAAGGAGCATACTTAAAAGTTACCTTAGGATTTGCCTTAGCTCCCCCTACATTTGAGATTCCTCCTTTGCCCTTGGTTTGCTTCCTCCCCCTAGGACATTGAGTCATATAGTGCCCCTTTTGATTACCCTTGAAGCACACAATGTGCTTTTTGCTCTTGATTGTTAAAGCTCTGACATCCTTTTGTTGGTGCAATCGACCCAGGTCACGATTGACCAGGACTCGAGTTTGACTCGAGTGATGTTTTGGTGTTTTGACAAAAACATATGACAATGTAATTGTCATGGGAAAGTCCAAGTCTTGTGTACTTGGCATGGAAAGTCCAAGTGGAACACTTGGCATTTGGTAATGTCCAAGTCTTGAGTACTTGGCATGAAAAGTCCAAGTGGGACACTTGGCACATGAAAAGTCCAAGCATGGGTCTTGGCAATGTAAAAGTCCAACAAGGGTTGGCAAGGGAATGTCCAAGCATGGTCTTGGCATTTGAGAAGTCCAACATGGGTTGGCAAGGGAAAAGTCCAAGCATGGGTCTTGGCAATGTAAAAGTCCAACATGGGTTGGCAAGGGAAAAGCCTAAGCATGGGTCTTGGCAATGTAAAAGTCCAACATGGGTTGGCAGGGGAAAGTCCAAGCATGAGTCTTGGCATGAGAAGTCCAAGGGGTTTGATATTAGCTGCGTAAAGTCCAAGCGGGAGTCTTGACAGCATAAGTCCAATGGTTGGCGACGTAAAGTCCAAGCAGAGTCTTGGCGGCGTAAGTCCAATGTGTCTTGGCGGTGTAGACACCGTTAGCATGACATAGCCGATGGAAGCACCTAGAGGCTAGCGCGATGGATGAACAAGTCATGGATGACTTGGAGGGATCCGAGAGGCGTGAGGCTGATGGAGGTGTCTAGAAGGCTTAGGTCTAGGCTGTAATGCCCGCCCTTATCTGCTCTCAGGGCGTCGCTACTTTTTTTTTTTTTTTTTATAACATGACATATAGGGATCATTTCACAATCTACGTACTTAACGTGCTTTCATGGCATAAACCTTCTCTTATACATGCATTACCTATCATATTCGTAATAAGCATGTTAACATCTCTTATCTCTTTTTATAACATGCATAACATAAAATATCCATTCATGAGTTCTAGCATATCAAACAGGGGCAGTCGACTGGGGCCTTTTGGCAGTCGACTGTTAGGCGCGAAAATAGCTCGATGCAGGTTATAAAAGGAGCTCGAGATGGAGGTTTTTGCTAAGCCTTTTGTGGAGCTATTGGAGGGGAATTGCTGCTGCATTCCAGTCCTTCAAGAGCCAATCAAAACAAGCAACAAGCAAAGCGATCAAAGCAATCGGTGAAAGTTTTCTTTTGTATTGTATTTGTGTATTTGCTTGTATTTCTATATTACATTGTAAAATCTTGTGAGAGGTTTCTCCACCTCCGACGTGTTGTCGAGAAGGAGTGTTATAGTTAGTGTCGTGCGCATAACTAGAGCTCGAGGAGCTCACCCGTGGAGTAGGAACCATTCGGTTCCAAACCACGTATATCTTGTGTTGTGTGATTGTGTATTGTTGTTAGTTTCATTATTATTGTTATTCCGTTGCGCTAACGACAATCATAGACAAGCAACGCAAGAAGAACGAACGAATTACGACATCCAATGAACGAGGGCTATTCACCCCCCTCTAGCCGGGCGTATCGATCCCCTACAAGTGGTATCAGAGCCGAGGTCGGTCTTCAAGGACTAACCGCCGCGAGAGCACTACAAGATGGCTGGCTTCATCCATCCACTAAAATTCGATGGAGATTTTTCTTGGTGGAGGAAATGGATGGAGGTATATCTCAAAACCGATTTTGATTTTATGATTATTATAGAAAACGGTTTTGAGATGCCTAGGGACAAACACAACAAGCCCATTGAAAAATCAAAATGGACCCAAGACCAAATCAAAGACTTCAAGACAAATCTCAAGGTAATCAAGTTGATTAGTGATTTGTTACCTAACACTATTTGGTCTAGATTGGGTGATTATAGGGATGCAAGGGAATTATGGAATAAGGTAATGAAATTCCAAGAAAATTCCCAATCGGCACAAGAAGAGGACAATGCCGAAGAAGAACCCACAACATTTGAAGACGTTGATGATTTGGTGGAGACTTCCACCTCTAGCATTGAGGGAGAGGAAAGGCAATCTTCCATCCCGGAGCAAGAACAAGAAGCATCCACATCTGGGAGAAGTGAAGATCATGAAGAGGCCTCCACCACCTCCCTAGGTAACTCAAGCGTTATTATTTTAAATAAAAATCACATAATATGTTTTGAGTGTAGGGAGAAAGGGCATTACAAGAGCAAATGCCCTAAATTAGCTAAGAAGAAAGCATCGACACCAAATGTCAACCCAAAGTCAAACGATGCCGGTGTTCCCAAAATCAAGAGCAAAGAGCACATTGTGTGCTTCAAATGCAGTCAAAAGGGACACTACCGAAGCCAATGCCCTAGGGGGAGGAAGAAAGGGCAAGAAGGTGCAACTCATGTAGGGGGAGCTCCTAAAGCTAACCCTAAGGTACATTTAGTTAATGCACCTTTAATTCCTAGAGTTAAAAAGCATGCTAAGAATTATTTTAGCTCTCTTGCTATTATCAATGAAAAGCATGCTAAGAGAAACAATAAGGTGTATTGTCTAGGTGCCAAGCATGTTCATATGACTAAAGACAAACCTAGGACTCATAATTCTAGAAATATCTTGCCTAGGGAGTCAATTAGGAGAGTAGAAGAAAATTTGGGTGTTAATCCCAAGAAATCTAGGCACATGCCTAAAAAGAAAATCATTCTTCAAAAATCTAATGAAAATTCAAAATTGAGGAAATTAGAGCTAGAAAACCAAGCCTTGAGGTCAAGGCTAGAAAAATTGGAGAAGACCCTAGCAATAATATCAAACTCGGTTAAGGGGTCTAATGCACAAAAGTCAAGACCTAGAAAGCAAAAAATATCTAAGGGCAAGAAGGGTTTGGATCACAAACCTATGTCCTACCATAATGTTCCATTTAATTATGGAACAACATCTAGGTCTAGAAAAACCAAGGCTAATAGGGAAGTCATCCCTAAGTCTAGCCATGGTGTGTGTTTAGTGGCTAAGGACTTAAGAAAAATCAAGAAAGCCACTAAGAAGGTCAATGGAGGAGTCACCTCTAGAGTTGACTTAGGAAAGACCCAAAAGACTATGGCTTCAAAGCCTAAAAGGGTCATTAGGAAGGTATCTAGGGAAGTTATCCCTAGAGAATACCTTGTTAACCCAAGGAGCTCCAATAGATATTGGGTTCCTAAAAGCGTGATCGATTCACGCTAAATGGGTTCGGGTGTGTCAACCCTAAGTGGATGGGTAGTTAACTTAACCATAGTAGAGTTGACACATTAGGGTGTGCCAATGTGCTTGAAAAGTTAAAAATGATTTAAATTGACACATTTAGGTCTTAGAGGTATTGGTGTGCCATTTTGGGTTTTTGGCACACTAGGGAAATGAATGGCATTAAGGAAAAATGAATTTAATTCCTAAGAAATGGCAAATTAATTTTAACACTTAGGTATTTTATACCTTAGTATATTTTTCTTGCCATGCCTTACTTGCCTTGCCATGTCATGACATCATTTTCATTTTTATCTATAAAATGTCATGATCATGTTTTAGAATTATTTTTAGATGTCATGTATGCTTAGTTCTCATTCACATGCCATGACATCATGATATTGGCATATGTTTTTATCTATATCATATCTATGCCATAATCATATCATGCATGAATTAAAATGGAGTTAAGGACTATGACATGATTTGATGGGAATCAAAGAATATTGCCTTAGAAATATGCATGAGAACATAAACAAAACAAAAACCCACATCTCACAAAAATTTGACTTGTATGTGTTTTACACATCTAGATATTGGTGAGATGTTTAGGAAAAAGAAAATAAAGGTTTGAAAAACATTTTGAAAAACCTTGGTGAAGTCTATCTTTTGATAGCTATCACCATTGAATGGGATGATACAAAGAGGGCTCTTTTTTGAAGCTTTTCAAAACTTTTGAACTTGGTATTAATCTCCTTATTTAGTGGGTAAAATAATTTTTCAATATTTTTCACCCATAGTGTTTAGGATAAGTATTATACGTATGCATTTTCAAGATTTTTAAAATTACGTATATTTACTTATGGATTTCGGAAATCCATTTATGAAATGTCTTAAAATCAAATGTATTATCACGATCGCCATGGACCGCGATCAGTGGAAAACAACGAATGATTTCGATTTGATCATCGCCCAAGTTGATTTCGAGTAAATCTAGGGGGAGGCCCAAGCTGTTGGTTAGACCCATGTTCAGCTAGGTTAAGGTCCCCTAACCACTCCTAACCCTAGGATATGCTTGGGAGAGCATTAGAGAGGGTGGAAATCCATTGGATATGGATTAGGAGTTGGGTTGAGGGTGAGTATCAATTTTAAGGTGGATGTGAGTTCATTTTTGAACTTTGCCTTAATTTTGTTTGGTTTAATATTCCTATTGGTTTAGGGACTCTCCAAGGACATTGTTGGTGCAATGGTCAAGGGGGAGCAAGCCTCTAAGGGGAGGTATCCATCATGGGAAGATGGATGTGTATTTTCTCATGGGACGAAAATTGGGTTGCCTCTCTTTAAGTGATATGGGATCACTAGAAAGATTGTAGGCATGTGTTCCTCCAAGGGAGAGATTGTAAGATCTCATTGGGATATGAGACATTCATACCCTTGGGGAGGACCTTTTTTATGTAATGTCAAAAAGGGGGAGAAGTTACCAAGTTACCAATTAGGGTTCGTTGGAATTCTCATTGGGATATGAGAATTGCCAATATGGGAGAATTGGTAGACTTGAGATGGTAATTTTGTCAATCATCAAAAAGGGGGAGATTGTTGGTGCAATCGGCCTAGCAGTACCTTGATGGTATTTTGATGATAGACAAAACTCATGACATGGGATTGTCATGGGAAAGTCCAACATGGGTTGGCATGGAAAATCCAAGCATGGAGCTTGGTGTGGAAGTCCAAGGGGGAAGCCTTGGCATGGGAAGTCCAAAGCATTGCAAAGCCGTGCGCTTGGTGCTTGGCATGAGAAATCCAAAGCATTGCGAAGCCGTGCGCTTGGTGCTTGGTGAGAAATGCATTGCGAAGCCGTGCGCTTGGTGCATTTGGGAAGTCTTGAGGACTTGGTAAGTTCACTAGGTTCGGGGTCCTTGAGTCGGTGAAGGATGGCATTGCGAAGCCGTGCGCTTGGTGCATCCGAGGGACCGCCGGACGGGGAGCGAATGGAGTGAGCCCAAAGGGAAGCATACTTCTAGGGCATGAGACGCGAAGGATGGCGTTGCGAAGCCGTGCGCTTGGTGCATCCGAGGGACGTAGGCCAAGGGAAGAGAGCTTTGGTGGGGAACTCCATGAGGGATAAGGTGGACTTGGCCAAGTGGCTAAGACTGAGTGTCGGAGGCTCAAACTTGATGTTTGAGGGTTTACCCGACGGTTGGATGCTCAAACAACTTGGTGTTTGAGGTTTTGCCCGACATAAGTCGACTGGCATAGGTGCCGGTTCGACTGATCCAAGTCGACTAGAGTTCGACTGGTGTAAGGCTAGGGTTTTGTGCTTGGCCGTCGCCATGGGATCGGCAATGATCGGCGATGCAATGATCGCCGAGGATAGCGACCGATCGATGGGAGTGTCGTGAGCATAGAACGCTCTGTAGCCGACTGGACAGTTGACTACTGGGTCACCAATCGACTGATAGGCATCATCAGTCGACTGGTAGGTGATCCGTTGGAACTTGTCCAACGTGGATTTGGCCGTTGTGAGACAACAACTACAGGGGCAGTCGACTGCTAGGCGCGAAAATAGCTCGATGCAGGTTATAAAAGGAGCTCGAGATGGAGGTTTTTTCCAAGCCTTTTGTGGAGCTATTGGAGGGGAATTGCTGCTGCATTCTAGTCCTTCAAGAGCCAATCAAAGCAAGCAACAAGCAAAGCGATCAAAGCAATCGGTGAAAGTTTTCTTTTGTATTGTATTTGTGTATTTGCTTGTATTTCTATATTACATTGTAATTGCTTGTGAGAGGTTTCTCCACCTCCGACGTGTTGTCGAGAAGGAGTGTTATAGTTAGTGTCGTGCGCATAACTTGAGCTCGAGGAGCTCACCCGTGGAGTAGGAACCATTCGGTTCCGAACCACGTATATCTTGTGTTGTGTGATTGTGTATTGTTGTTAGTTTCATTATTATTGTTATTCCGCTGCGCTAACGACAATCGTAGACAAGCAACGCAAGAAGAACGAACGAATTACGACATCCAACGAACGAGGGCTATTCACCCCCCTCTAGCCGGCCGTATCGATCCCCTACATATTCTACTTTAGTACCTTTCTAATGACCATTTTAGGCTTAGAAGCCTTGGTCAATTGGATCTTGTCTAAGTTAATCATAGGGGTAACTCCCCTTGTAACCTTCTTAGTGACCTTCCTAGGTTTCTTTGAAAACTTGGTCACTAGACATACATCATGGTCAACTCTAGGGATGACCTCCCTTGTGTCCTTGACTGTCATAGACCTATGGATGGTTCCATACTTGAATGGAATACTATGGTATGGCTTAGGTTTGTGACCCAAACCTTTCTTGCCCCTAGATGGTTCTTGCCTCCTAGACCCTTTTAGATCACTAGACCCCATAATCATGTTTTCCATCTTCCTTAGGGTCTTCTCCATTTTCTCAAGTTTTGACCTCAAAACTTGATATTCTAACTCTAATTACCCAATTTTTTGAACTTTCATTTAGCCTTTGGGCATTGTTCTTCCTTTTAGGCATATGCCTTCCCTTCTTAGGGTTAATGCCTAAATGATTTTTTACCTTCCTAATAGCTTCTTTAGGTAGAATTGTTTTAGAGTTAATTGTTCTAGACTTGTCCTTAACCCTAATATTGTAGGATTTAGCACCTAAGCAATAAGATCTATTTCTAGCCTGCTTTTCATAATCATGAAAAATAGCAAGAGTATTAAAATTACTCCTAGAATGCTTTTGACTATTAATTGAAGAAGGAGCATACTTAAAAGTTACCTTAGGATTTGCCTTAGCTCCCCCTACATTTGAGACTCCTCCTTTGCCCTTGGTTTGCTTCCTCCCCCTAGGACATTGAATCCTATAGTGCCCCTTTTGATTACCTTTGAAGCACACAATGTGCTTTTTGCTCTTGATTGTTAAAGCTCTGACATCCTTTTGTTGGTGCAATCGACCCAGGTCACGATTGACCAGGACTCGAGTTTGACTCGAGTGATGTTTTGGTGTTTCGACAAAAACATATGACAATGTAATTGTCATGGGAAAGTCCAAGTCTTGTGTACTTGGCATGGAAAGTCCAAGTGGAACACTTGGCATTTGGTAATGTCCAAGTCTTGAGTACTTGGCATGAAAAGTCCAAGTGGGACACTTGGCACATGAAAAGTCCAAGCATGGGTCTTGGCAATGTAAAAGTCCAACAAGGGTTGGCAAGGGAAAGTCCAAGCATGGTCTTGGCATTTGAGAAGTCCAACATGGGTTGGCAAGGGAAAAGTCCAAGCATGGGTCTTGGCAATGTAAAAGTCCAACATGGGTTGGCAAGGGAAAAGCCTAAGCATGGGTCTTGGCAATGTAAAAGTCCAACATGGGTTGGCAGGGGAAAGTCCAAGCATGAGTCTTGGCATGAGAAGTCCAAGGGGTTTGATATTAGCTGCGTAAAGTCCAAGCGGGAGTCTTGACAGCATAAGTCCAATGGTTGGCGGCGTAAAGTCCAAGCAGAGTCTTGGCGGCGTAAGTCCAATGTGTCTTGGCGGTGTAGACACCGTTAGCATGACATAGCCGATGGAAGCACCTAGAGGCTAGCGCGATGGATGAACAAGTCATGGATGACTTGGAGGGATCCGAGAGGCGTGAGGCTGATGGAGGTGTCTAGAAGGCTTAGGTCTAGGCTGTAACGCCCGCCCTTATCTGCTCTCAAGGCGTCGCTACTTTTTCTTTTTTTTTTATAACATGACATATAGGGATCATTTCACAATCTACGTACTTAACGTGCTTTCATGGCATAAACCTTCTCTTATACATGCATTACCTATCATATTCGTAATAAGCATGTTAACATCTCTTATCTCTTTTTATAACATGCATAACATAAAATATCCATTCATGAGTTCTAGCATATCAAAATTTTATAAGTAATCAACAAAGAATATAACCAAGCAACATTCAACATGGTACTAATAAATCTCAAGTCTTATAAGCGGAAGCAAATGTCTTAAGGTGTTCACTGAGCATATAAATATAAGCAGATAGTAATAGGGTCTTTTTCCACCATGCCACTATCACACCCACTTGGCCCCTCCTGCTACTTCCTCTTAGTTCATGTTTCCTTTATCTGCAGTATATGGACAACATAAACTATAAGCATATAGCTTAGAAAGATTCTTGCCTACTCACAAAAGCCACAAACCTCATCGAACAATTAGAAAAATAGGAGCATACTAGCATAAATAGCATAAGTATTTCATAACAACACTATGTATCAACTTACCAACGCAATGAAAACATAAGCATGGAATACAATTTACATAAGCATGCTAAACATAATTAAATCTAAGCAGGGCATAAATTAAACATAAGCATTCATGATATCATCAACCCTAACATGCATAAAGGACATAGTCTTAAGCATTCTTAAACTTAACGTATGAATTCATAATTTCATAAATCATAGACAAGCATCAAGGACATAATCATAAGCATTCTTAAACTTGACATAAGCATTCATAATTTCATAAATCATAGACAAGCATCAAAGACATAATCATAAGCATTCTTAAACTTGACAGGAGCATTCATAATTTCATAAATCAAAGACAAGCATCAGAGACATAATCATAAGCATTCTTAAACTTGACATGAGCATTCATAATTTCCTAAATCAAAGACAAGCATCAGGGACATAATCATAAGCATTCTTAAACTTGACATGAGCATTCATAATTTCCTAAATCATAGACAAGCATCAAGGACATAATCATAAGCATTCTTAAACTTGACATGAGAATTCATAATTTCATAAATCAAAGAAAAGCATCAAGGACATAATCATAAGCATTCTTAAACTTGACTAAAGCATTCATAATTTCATACAAGTCCTTTCTTTTCAAAACATATACATATAGGTACTTCAACATAATCATAACTTGAATGGGGGGCCCCAGGTTAAGTACCACATAATGCGCGCTCCTAATAGGTCAGGGGTAGCGAGCCACTGCATCTACTAGAGCAAGACCTCTTACGTCTTACCAGGGCAAGACCTCTTACGTCTTCTTATGTCCCTATGGATTTGATTAACGACCACCTGACGGGTCGGGTACTTAACCTCTTACAAAGTAAAATACTTAATTCCTTTCTTTCTTGTCATATCATAAAGAATGCTCTTAATCTGCAACATAAAAAGGGAAGCATCTCAATCTTATCTTATCATAAGGAGAGCTCTTAATCCCTACTTGAAAGGGAAGTATCTCCATCTTATCTCATTATAAGGAGAGCTCTTAATCCCTACTTGAAAGGGAAGCATCTCTATCTTATCTTATCATAAGGAGAGCTCTTAATCCCTACTTGAAAGGGAAGCATCTCCATCTTAGGCATTTCATTGCATTCATGCATTAATAACATAAGAGTACCCTAAAGGGGTCCTAAAGCATAAACATGTTTATCACATAAGCATATTTCATAGGCATATTCTTGGCATATTAAATCATAAAACATGTTCATCTCATAGGCATATTACATCATAAACATGTTCATCACATAGGCATGTTTCATAAACATATTTCTTGGCATATTAAATCATACAACATGTTCATCACATAGGCATATTTCATAAACACATTTCTTGGCATATTAAATCATAAAACATGTTCATCTCATAGGCATATTTCATAAACATATTTCTTGGCATATTAAATCATAAGGCATGTTCATCACGTAGGCATATTTCATGGCATATTACATCATAAACATGTTCATCACCTAAGCATAATTCATGGCATATTATAATCATCCACATAACATAACTTCATAAGGGGGTGTTTGCATGAAACCCTAGCCCTAACCCCAAGGTTGGCCGAAACATGTAGGGGGTACTAAAATTTGATTCTTGTCACATAAATTCATTCATGAAGGCATACTACATAACATAACTTCATAAGGGGGTATTTTCATGGAATCCTAACCCTAACCCCAAGGTTGGCCGAAACATGTAGGGGGTACAAAAATTTGATTCTTGTCACATAAATTGATTCATGAAGGCATACTACATAACATAACTTCATAAGGGGGTATTTTCATGGAACCCTAACCCTAACCCCAAGGTTGGCCGAAACATGTATGGCTATAAACTTAGATTTTTTTACACCTAAAATCTCCTACATGAACCTTACAACCTATAAAAATTTCCTTAGTAGTATTTTCATGAAACCCTAGCCCAAAAACTTGGTTGGCCGAAACATGTAGGGCTCAAAGCTTGGATTTTTGTCACCTAAAAATTCCTACATGAAGCTTACAACCTACAAAATTTTCCTTAGTAGCATTTTCATGAAACCCTAGCCCAAAAACTTGGTTGGCCGAAACATGTAGGGCTCAAAGCTTGTATTTTTGTCACCTAAAAATTACTACATGAAGCAACCTTCAAAAATTTCCTTAGTAGCATTTTCATGAAACCCTAGCCCAAAAACTTGGTTGGCCGAAACATGTAGGGCTCAAAGCTTCATATTTCTTTCATGTAACATGTCCTACAAAACTAATATACTGCAGGTGAGGGAATCTTACATCCTTCGCTTGCTTTTAGTTGGTAGATGACCTTATGGAAGCCAAGAACTAGCCTTCTCCTTGCTTGGATGGGGTTCGGCCAAAGGGTGAAAATGGAGAGGGGGAGGGATGGTTTTCGGTGAGGAAGAAGAAGAGAAGAGGAGAAATGAAGTTTGGATACTCATGCCCCCTCATTCCCCCCTATTTATTCATTTGAAGAGCCCCTTGATCTCCCTTACACTTAACCATAATTTCCCTTACTCCTCTAATGATATAATCCTATTGGGCTTCTGGTTAGTGGGTGCATCTATAGGGCATGGCTATCTCTAGAGGTTTGGGGTTCAATTCCTAGGCCTTGCACCCCTTTTTGGCTTATTTTCTTTTATTTTTGAAAAAGCCCACATAAAGCCCATTATCGTCAAGCCAAAAATTCTCGTAAAATGGTTAGAAATTTTACGGGCGTTACAATCCCTCATACCTTGTAAAAGTTTCGTCCTCGAAACTTAAAACAATTCTGGGTACTTCTGCTTCATGTCCTCCTCGCTTTCCCAGGTAGCTTCCTCGTATCGTTGATTCTGCCACAGGACCTTTACTAAGGGTACCTCTTTGTTCCTTAGCCTCTTGACTTCTCGGTCTAGTATCTGGATAGGCCGACTTTCCATACTCAGGTCCTCTTGAACTTGTACGGTTTGTGGCTCGATCACTTGGTCCGCACTGGATAAGCATTTCTTGAGCACAGAGACATGGAACACGTTGTGTATAGCTGACATCTCTTGAGGCAGCTCCAGCTTGTAAGCTACCTTGCCAACCCTCTGCAATATTGGATACGATCCCACGTAGCGTGGACTCAGTTTACCCTTCCTTCTGAATCTCATCACTCCCTTCATAGGGGCCACTTTGAGGAATACCAGGTCCCCGACTTTGAATTCTAACGGTCTACGCCGCATATCCGCATAGCTCTTTTGTCGGCTCTGAGCAGTTTCAATTCTCTGATGGATATTCTGTATAGCTCTGGTGGTATCGTCAATAATATCGGCCTGAAGACCCATTTCCCTCCTTTCACCACCCTCGTACCAACAGATAGGAGACCTGCATCTTCTCCCGTATAGAGCTTCATATGGTGCCATTCCAATAGTAGCCTGGTAACTGTTGTTGTAAGCAAATTCTGCCAAGCACAAATATCGACACCAACTCCCCTTAAAGTCTAGAGCACAAGCTCGCAACATGTCTTCCAGCACCTGGTTCACTCTTTCCGTCTGACCGTCGGTCTGAGGATGAAACGCAGTGCTGAATCTCAACTTAGTGCCAAGAGCCTTCTGAACACATTCCCAGAAATGGGAGGTAAAACGACCATCACGATCAGAAATAATAGCCTTAGGCACTCCATGTAATTGGATAATTTTCTTGACATATAATTGAGCTAGCTGCTCAACCGGATAGGTCATCTTAATCGCCAGGAAATGGGCAGACTTTGTCAACCGGTCTATGATTACCCATATAGCATCATAACCATTTGTTGTTCTGGGTAATCCCGAAATGAAATCCATAGAAATTTCTTCCCATTTCCACTCTGGAATCAGATGCAGAATCCCCGGGTTTCTAGTGTTCTCGCCTTAACCCTCCGGGCAGTCGACAGTGGCCGACGTGATCGAGCCACATCCCTTTTCATGTCGGACCACTAAAATTTATCTCTTAAGTCCTGATACATTTTTGTAGATCCAGGATGCATGGTATAAGTTGTTCCATGGGATTCCTTGAGTATCTTCTTCCGAAGTTCTGGATCGTCCGGAATACATAGTCGGTCCCGGAGGTATAATAGTCCGCTGTCGGAAATGCGGAATCCATTATCCCTTCCTTCCAGGACTTCCTGTTAGATCTTCTGGATGTCTGAATCCCCATCTTGCTTTCCCAATATATTGTCGAACAATGTCGGCGCTATCGTCATGGTGGAAAGTTGTCCAGAAATAATCTCTATTTTGTAATTCATTATTTCACTTTTCAGGGGCTGAGATAGCATTAATAAGGACATCAAAGTGGCACAGGACTTTCTGCTAAGTGCATCTGCCACTTTGTTGGCCTTTCCGGGATGATAGAATATCTCACAATCATAATCCTTGACTAGCTCGAGCCATCTGCGTTGCCTCATATTTAGGTCTTTCTGAGTGAAGAAATATTGTTAGGACCCTTGGAATGGCTAGAGGGGGGGTGATTAGCCTTTCTTCTTTTCTACAAAAAATGTTAGCGGAAGCAATACAAAATATAAACACAAATCAAAGCAAGAACAAAGCTAACACCCGATGTACGTGGTTCGGAGATGACGCTCCTACTCCACGGCAATCCGTAAGGTGGATTAGCCCTAATCAACCTTCACTAGAACCTCCTTTGGATGAACCAAGGTGGAGAAACCTTTCTTACAATGCTCTCCTCTTCTTTACAATGATGGATGATCAAGAACAAGAGAAGAGGAGGATTTAAATCACTAAAAACACTTGGAAGGCTTGGTGAGCACGAGAGTATAGTTAGGAGCAAGAGCACTAGCTTCACCAAGCTCCCCATGGCCCCTTTTTATAGAAGAGGGTCGTTTTCCGTTAGGCCGATCATCGGATCGATGCATGCCATCACGACCGCCGCTAACGACGAAATCGATCTCCGCGGAGATTCGTAGCTGTAATTTCCAATGGACAGGTGATCAGTCGACTGATCCCTCCATCAGTCGACTGATGGGGTGATCAGTCGAGTGATCAAGGCAGCAGTCGAGTGAGACTGCATTCTGTGGCGATATTTCCCTTGATCAGTCGACTGATGCCCTTGGTCGATCACGCGATCGACCGATGATCGATCAAGGTCGATCGATGGTCGTGGTTTCATCGACTTAGTCGAGCGCCCGATCGATACATTGTATCAAGTAATTCATACTTGATTTTATACCCTAGACCTAGACTCAACCTTCTACCTCCTCAATAAGCCTTGCACCTTCAGGATCCCTCCGAGTCCGCGACTTGTTCATCCTTTGCACTTTGCTTCCAAGAGCTTCCTTCGGTTTCGTCATGTCTTGGGTTGCCAAATGCTTGGACTTTACGCCGCCAAGACTACAAGCTTGGACTTATGCTGCCAAGACTTTACTTTGGACTTCCTTTGCCAAGGTTCACTTTGGACTTTATGCTGCCAAGACTACAAGCTTGGTCTTATGTCGCCAAGTCCATCCCTTGGACTTCCTTTGCCAAGATCATACTTGGACTTCCTTTTACCAAGTACTTCATCCTTGGATTTCCCATAATTAGATCACAAGATATTGCCTAACTTAGATGATTAGCCGAACATCAAAACATATAAATGCTTGGAGCATTGTTGCACCAACAAATATCTCAGACTCTGGTGGTCTGTATAAATCCTGCACCGAGCTCTATATAAGTAGTGCCTCCATATTTTCAGAGCGAATACCATGGCTGCTAGTTCTAAGTCATGGGTAGGATAATTTCTTTCATGCTCCTTGAGTCGCCTAGAGGCGTAAGTGATAACCTTGCCATTTTGTATAAGTACTGAGCCTCCACACTATACATATCGCTTTCATTATCTTGAGGAGAGTTAGAATGGGAGCTGTTAGTCTCCTCTTGATTCAGTAAACTCCTCTCACAGTCCTCACCCATTTGTATTCTTTGGTCCTTTCGGGTGAGGGTTGTCATAGGGGCTGCAATTCTAGAGAAGTCCTCTACAAACTTTCTATAATAGTCTGCTAGCCCGAGACAACTTCTGATTTCACTCGCATTCCTCGGCCTATTCCAGTTCCTCACAGCTTCAATCTTTATTGGGTCGCCATGATTCCTTCTTTAGAGATGACATGACCCAAGAATGACACTTGATCGAGCGAACTCACATTTGGAGAATTTTAATATAGTTGCTCTTTCAAGAATCAGAGTAATCTTGTCGATGTTCATCATGCTCTTCTCACTCTCGAGTAGATAAGAATATCGCCGATGAAACGATTACAAATTTGTCGAGGAAGGTCGAGAATACTCGATTCATCAGTCCATGAACATCGCGAGCATTGGTTACTCGAAGGGCATAACTACGAACTCATAATGTCCGTATCTCGTCTGGAAGGTCATCTTCGGAATATCGCCTAGCTTTACTTTTACTTTATGATAGCCATACCAGAGATCGATATTTGAAAAGATAGTAGCTCCTTGATTTGGTCAAACAGTCGTCGATCCCGAAGGTAATTTATTCTTGATGGTCACGTTGTTCAAGTCTTAGTCTATACACATTCGCATAGACCCATCTTTTTTTTTTATGAACAGCACTGGAGCTCCCCATGGTGAGTGACTGGGGTGGATAAATCCCTAGTCAAGTAACTCCTGTAGCTGTTTCTGAAGTTCTTTCAACTCAGTCGGCGCCATACGGTAAGGTGCCTTGGAGATCGGATTAGTTCCGGGAATCAATTCGATCTCGAACTCAATTTCTCTATCAGGTGGTAATCCAGGCAGGTCATCAGGGAATACCTCCGGATGGTCACATACCACTCTGACATCTTCTATCTTCTGGTTCTTTGATGATATGGTATCAACCACATGTGCTAGAAATCCGGTGCATCCATTTTCTAACATTTTTCGGGCTTTTAGCGCCGATAAAAATTTCCTGGTTCCTTTCTTTGACTCCCCGATAAACTCAAATGAAACCTCTGCTTCGGGTCAGAAGGTCACCCTCTATTTATGGCACTCAATTGAAGTGTCGTACTTGTGCAGAAAATCCATGCCCAATATAACATCATAGTCCCACATATCTAGGACTATCAGGTCACAATAGAGCTCCGTCATGAGTCTAATTGATGCGGCGCGCAGAATATGGGTGGATGGCATCACTTCTCTCGAAGGTAACGTTGTTAAGAATTTATAGTCCAAAACTTGGGGATGCCTATCTATCTTTCTTGTGAAAGGCATAGAGATGAACGAATGGGTTGCCCCTGTGTCAAATAATACAGTAGCATACTGACTGAAAATAAATATTTGACCTGTGACAACCGTCGAGGCACTCGCCACATCTCTACTCTCGGTGAGGAGAAAACCTCGCATTTGTCCTAATGGGTGGGGCCTCTCCTTGGCTTATCCGAGGACTCCTCTATCGTAGCCCGTGATCCGTGAAGCCGTGGAGGAGCTCCCTGCATCGACATATCACGAGGACGTGCTCAACTCGGGTAGGGCGCCGCTATGTGCCCCTCCAGTCCACAGTTGTAACACTTCCTCGTGCCCTGACGACATTCCCCCGGATGCTTCTTCCCACATGTAGGACAGTCAGGATACCTAGTTTGGCAGTTTCCGGGGCCCCCTTTTGGGCCATTCCACTGTTTCTTCTTGCCACTGCGGTCCCTCTTCCAACTAGTATTCTGAGATTTCGGATCTCCGGCCCGTGCCTTACTCTGTTGACTGATGTTGTTGAGGTAGTGCTCGGTGACTAGGGCACTACTGAATATCTCTTCGACGGTCTGGGGTCGATTGGCTCCGCCGGCCACATTCAGGGGTATCTCCGGTCGCAACATTTTCAGCAGGAGTCTGATCCTCTCCCTTTTAGTACCGACTAACTCTGGGCAAAGACGGGCCAGTCGGTTGAACCTTTTCATAGCTTCACTAACTGATAGATCGCCTTGTCGGAACTCGAGGAACTCATCGTAGTGCTTATTTGTGATCCGTCTCTGAAAGAACTCCTCGAAGAACTCCGATTCAAAGTCTGTCCACCTCATTTGATTTACTTGTCTCTTTGCTTTGACTCTCTCCCACCACATCCTCGCATCTCCGGAAAGACAGAATGAGGCACATTTTATCTTTTTGTACTCGGGACAATCCAGCAGCTCCACGATGCTCTCAACTATTTTGAACCAGGCTTGGGCATCCCATGGTTCACCGGCACCAGAGAAATTTTCTGGTTTTGACCACCTGCTGAATCGGATAAGCCGGGTGGTGCTTGCACCATAGTGGTCGTGTTAGGAGTCACGTTTTGCGTCTCTTGTGTGGTGCTAGGGTTCCCTTGTTGATTCATGAGAGTATTGATAACCAGCTGTTGTTCGGCGACCTGACGCTGTAGCTCGGTAACCACATGCATCAAATCTAGTGGGGGTGCCGATTCATTCCCTCTATTACTACGTCTCCCGTTCATGTTATCTAGAGATAATTAAATAATTAAGGTATTATTAAAATTTCTACTCATGCACATGCATCTAAACATTCCTTATCATAAACAAGGTAAGGTATCCTTTTTAGTTAAAATTCTAGGTGAGAGACCGGTTTCCATCAAATAAGGCTTGGTAAGGTATCATTACTATCTAAGTCACAAGTATGGTTCTATTCTACTAAAACATGACGAGGTATTATTTCTATCTAAATCACGAGTGTGATTCCATTCTACTAAAACATGATGAGGTATTATTTCTAACTAAATAGAAGACACTCTTCATTATAAAAGAAACTTAGGTATGCATAAAGTTACTTACTTGGAAATAGCAGGAAGGAGGGTTGAGGTGTGATAGTGGAAAGGTGAACCCGCTCTGATACCAACCTGTAACGCCCACCCTTATTTGCTCTCAGGGCGGCGCTACTTTTCTTTTTTTTTTATAACATGACATATAGGGATCATTTCACAATCTACGTACTTAACGTGCTTTCATGGCATAAACCTTCTCTTATACATGCATTACCTATCATATTCGTAATAAGCATGTTAACATCTCTTATCTCTTTTTATAACATGCATAACATAAAATATCCATTCATGAGTTCTAGCATATCAAACTTTTATAAGTAACTGAACAGTAACATAACTAAGCAACATTCAACATGGTACTAATAAATCTCAAGTCTTATAAGCGGAAGCAAATGTCTTAAAGTGTTCACTGAGCATATAAATATAAGGTATAGTAATAGGTCTTTTTCCACCATGCCACTATCACACACACTTGGCCCCTCCGCTACTTCCTCTTAGTTCATGTTTCCTTTATCTTATGGACAACATAAACTATAAGCATATAGCTTAGTAAGATTCTTGCCTACTCACAAAAGCCACAAACCTCATCGAACAATTAGAAAACAGCATACTAGCATAAATAGCATAAGTATTTCATAACAACACTATGTATCAACTTACCAATGAAAACATAAGCATGGCATACAATTTAAATAAGCATGCTAAACATAATTAAATCTAAGCAGGGCATAAATTAAACATAAGCATTCATGATATCATCAACCCTAACATGCATAAAGGACATAGTCCTAAGCATTCTTAAACTTAACGTAAGCATTCATAATTTCATAAATCATAGACAAGCATCAAGGACATAATCATAAGCATTCTTAAACTTGACATAAGCATTCATAATTTCATAAATCATAGACAAGCATCAAAGACATAATCATAAGCATTCTTAAACTTGACAAGAGCATTCATAATTTCATAAATCAAAGACAAGCATCAGGGACATAATCATAAGCATTCTTAAACTTGACATGAGCATTCATAATTTCCTAAATCAAAGACAAGCATCAGGGACATAATCATAAGCATTCTTAAACTTGACATGAGCATTCATAATTTCCTAAATCATAGACAAGCATCAAGGACATAATCATAAGCATTCTTAAACTTGACATGAGCATTCATAATTTCATAAATCAAAGACAAGCATCAAGGACATAATCATAAGCATTCTTAAACATGACTTAAGCATTCATAATTTCATACAAGTCCTTTCTTTTCAAAACATATACATATAGGTACTTCAACATAATCATAACTTGAATGGGGGGCCCCAGGTTAAGTACCACATAATGCGCGTTCCCTAATAGGCTAGGGTAGCGAGCCACCAGACCTACTAGAGTAAGACCTCTTACGTCTTACCAGGGCAAGACCTCTTACGTCTTCTTATGTCCCTATGGATTTGATTAACGACCACCTGACGGATCGGGTACTTAACCTCTTACAAAGTAAAATACTTAATTCCTTTCATTCTTGTCATATCATAAAGAATGCTCTTAATCCCCAACATAAAAAGGGAAGCATCTCAATCTTATCTTATCATAAGGAGAGCTCTTAATCCCTACTTGAAAGGGAAGCATCTCCATCTTATCTCATTATAAGGAGAGCTCTTAATCCCTACTTGAAAGGGAAGCATCTCCATCTTATCTTATCATAAGGAGAGCTCTTAATCCCTACTTGAAAGGGAAGCATCTCCATCTTAGGCATTTCATAGCATATATGCATTCATAACATAAGAGTACCCTAAAGGGGTCCTAAAGCATAAACATGTTTATCACATAAGCATATTTCATAGGCATATTCATGGCATATTAAATCATAAAACATGTTCATCTCATAGGCATATTTCTTGGCATATTACATCATAAACATGTTCATCACATAGGCATGTTTCATAAACATATTTCTTGGCATATTAAATCATACAATATGTTCATCACATAGGCATATTTCATAAACACATTTCTTGGCATATTAAATCATAAAACATGTTCATCTCATAGGCATATTTCATAAACATATTTCTTGGCATATTAAATCATAAGGCATGTTCATCACGTAGGCATATTTCATGGCATATTACATCATAAACATGTTCATCACCTAAGCATAATTCATGGCATATTATAATCATCCACATAACATAACTTCATAAGGGGGTGTTTGCATGAAACCCTAGCCCTAACCCCAAGGTTGGCCGAAACATGTAGGGGGTACTAAAATTTGATTCTTGTCACATAAATTCATTCATGAAGGCATACTACATAACATAACTTCATAAGGGGGTATTTTCATGGAATCCTAACCCTAACCCCAAGGTTGGCCGAAACATGTAGGGGGTACAAAAATTTGATTCTTGTCACATAAATTGATTCATGAAGGCATACTACATAACATAACTTCATAAGGGGGTATTTTCATGGAACCCTAACCCTAACCCCAAGGTTGGCCGAAACATGTATGGCTATAAACTTGGATTTTTTTACACCTAAAATCTCCTACATGAAGCTTACAACCTATAAAAATTTCCTTAGTAGTATTTTAATGAAACCCTAGCCCAAAAACTTGGTTGGCCGAAACATGTAGGGCTCAAAGCTTGGATTTTTGTCACCTAAAAATTCCTACATGAAGCTTACAACCTACAAAATTTTCCTTAGTAGCATTTTCATGAAACCCTAGCCCAAAAACTTGGTTGGCCGAAACATGTAGGGCTCAAAGCTTGGATTTTTGTCACCTAAAAATTCCTACATGAAGCTTACAACCTACAAAAATTTCCTTAGTAGCATTTTCATGAAACCCTAGCCCAAAAACTTGGTTGGCCGAAACATGTAGGGCTCAAAGCTTCATATTTCTTTCATGTAACATGTCCTACAAAACTAATATACTACAGGTGAGGGAATCTTACATCCTTCGCTTGCTTTTAGTTGGTAGATGACCTTATGGAAGCCAAGAACTAGCCTTCTCCTTGCTTGGATGGGGTTCGGCCAAAGGGTGAAAATGGAGAGGGGGAGGGATGGTTTTCGGTGAGGAAGAAGAAGAGAAGAGGAGAAATGAAGTTTGGATACTCATGCCCCCTCATTCCCCCCTATTTATTCATTTGAAGAGCCCCTTGATCTCCCTTACACTTAACCATAATTTCCCTTACTCCTGTAATGATATAATCCTATTGGGCTTCTGGTTAGTGGGTGCATCTATAGGGCTTGGCTATCTCTAGAGGTTTGGGGTTCAATTCCTAGGCCTTGCACCCCTTTTTGGCTTATTTTCTTTTATTTTTGAAAAAGCCCACATAAAGCCCATTATCGTCAAGCCAAAAATTCTCGTAAAATGGTTAGAAATTTTACGGGCGTTACATAGGCTAAGGTTGGTCTAGCAAGTATGGGGGCACCATACTTGGGTTAAATCCTCATTTTTGAGGTTGGCAGTCGACTGGCATTATGGCCGGTTCGACTGTCGTGAATCGACTTGAGTTCGACTGCCAGTTTAGAGCTGAAAATGCTCTGCCGCGATCGCTCATTGAGAGTGATCGTGTCGAGTCGATCGCTAAGGGTCGACAATGACCCACCCAATGTCGGCACGTAACGCTCCATAGCCGACCGCGCTTGATCACGGCCGGTAGTCGACTACCTTTGTTGGCAGTCGACTGCCAAGAGATCCATTGGAGTTTTTCCAGCGTAGATCGAGCCGTTGTCTCACGACAACAGTGGCATCTGTCGACTAGTGACTTATAGAAGTCGACTGATGGGTGGAAATCCAGGTCACGCGCAAGGATAAAATGAGCTCGACGGGAGGGTTTTTGGCATCAGTTCTAAAGCGATTTCTTGGACATTTTTGAGGCGATTTGCTGCTGCAAATCAGGGTCTTCAACCACGGTTCAAGCGATCAACAAACAAGCAATCAAAAGGCATTTGTAAAGCTTTTTCTTTACTTATATTGCATTGTATCTCATTGTATTTGCTTGTATCTACTTAGATTATTTTTGTAATCTTTTGTACGAGGTTTCTCCACCTCCGACTTATTGTCGAGAAGGAGTATTTGTGATTAGTGAGTGCGTGTGCATCACTAGGGCTCTTTAGAGCTCGATCCGTGGAGTAGGAACCGTACGGTTCCGAACCACGTTATATCTTTATGTTATTGTGTTTGTGATTGTGTTTCGTTATTGTTATTATATATATTCCGCTGTGCTGACGAAACTTGTAGACACGAACACGCGATCGAATTTTATCTACGAATGGTCAAACGCTATTCTCCCCCCCTCTAGCGACGTCAAATTTTCAACAATTGGTATCAGAGCCCGGGGCTCTTCTACGGACTAACCTCCGGGAGCTAAGACAATGTGGCTAGAGGGTGAAGATGGAAGAACCATTGAGATGGGACATCAACACTACAATTCCCTATTCCTTCTATGGACAAGAAGGTTTCAAATCTTGGAAGGCGAGAATTGAAGATTTTTTGATGATGAGAGACCTTGAGGAGTGGTCCGCGTTGATGGAAGGATTTGAATATCCTAAGGGACCAAAGGGAGGGTTTCTCAAGAAGAAGAAGTGGAGTGAGGAGCAACTCCAACAATTCGATAAACACAAGAAGGTAATCAAATTCATTTTTGATTTAATTCCTAATGACCTTTTGTGTAGTCTAGGTGACTATGTGGATGCCAAGGAGCTATGGAGTGATTTGGCCAAGCTCCATGAAAGTCTATCATCGGTTCAAGAAGAAGGACCATCACCCTCTCAAGCTCAAGCAAGCACATCCCCATCTAAAGAGCTTGAGGAGTCGGAAGTTGATAGGGAGTCGACTTCCGGATCAGAGAAAGAAGAGGTGAAAGAGGTGGAAGAAGCATCCACCTCAAGGATTGAGGGGGAGGAGAGAACTTCCACACCGGAGCCGGAACAAATTCAAGAATAAGTCTCAACCTCCGGGAGGAATGAAGAATCCACTCCAATCACCACATCCACCATAGGTAACTCAAATATATCAATTTGTAATAAAAATCATATCATATGTTTTGAGTGTAGAGAAGCCGGGCACTACAAGAGCAAGTGCCCAAAGAAGGTTAGGAAAGCTCCACCGGCACCAAAAGTCAGGGATGTCGATGCCCCAAGTCAAAAGAGCAAGGAGCATATCATATGCTTCAAGTGCAACTCAAAGGGGCATTACCGGAGTCAATGTCCTAGGGGGAGCAAAAAGACCCAAGAAGGAGCTACACATGTAGGGGGAGCTAAGGCTAACCCTAAGGTATATTTTAGTAATGCTCTTTCTAATTCTTATAGTCAAAAGCATGCTAGGAATAATTTCAATAGTCTTGCTATTTATCATAAAGAGCATGCTAGAACTAAGGAATTTTGTTTAGGAGCTAAAAGTGTTAACTTCAAAAATAGGGAGAAATTTGGGACTAATGTCCCTAAAAACAATTTACCTAAGGACAAACCTAGGTCAAATAACTCAAGATCAATTTTACCTAGGGAGACAATTAGAAAGGTGCAAGAGCACCTAGGTCTAAACCCTAAATGGACTAGGCATATGCCTAGAAAGTCTCATGCCCAAGAATTTAATCAAAAATCAATTGGACAATTAGAATTAGAAAACCAAGCCTTGAGGTCAATGCTTGAGAAACTAGAAAAGACCCTTAGGAATATACAAAACCAAGTTAAAGGGTATAACGATCAAAAGTCTAAGTCTAGATCTCAAAGTCAACACCTAGGACCTCAAAGTCAAAAGTCAACCAAGGGCAAGCAAGGTTTGGGTCACAAACCTAAGCCTAAGGTGGCTTACCATAGTGTTCCATTTGATTATGGAACACAAACTAGGTATAAGAAGACCAAGGTTACTAGGGAAGCTATCCCTAAGAGTAACCATAGTTTGTGCCTAGTGGCTAAGGTTTCTAGGAAACCTAGGGTGGCCACTAAGAAGGTTGCAAGGGGAGTTACCCTTAGAGTCAACCTAGGTAAGACTCAAATGACCAAGGCTAATAAGCCTAGAAGGGTCATTAGGAAGGTATCTAGGGAGGTTATCCCTAAGGAATACCTAATTAACCCTAGGAGCTCAAATCGGTTTTGGGTTCCTAAGAGCGTGATTGATTCATGCTAGATGGGGTTTGGGTGTGCCAACCTTGATTGGATGAGTAGTTAACTCAACCATGGTAAAGGTGGCACTTTAGGATATTTTCAAGGTTATGGTTACCTTGGAAATAAATTTGAATTAATATCCTAAAAGATTTTAGGATGTGCCAATGCATTTTTAAAATTTAAGAAAAATCAATTAAATTGGCACAATTTAGGTTTAGAGGTTAGTGTGCCATTTTGGGTTTTTGGCACACTAGGGAGATTAATGATAATATGGAAAAATATATCTAATTATATCATATGGCAATTAATATTAAAATTTAGGTATTACTATACCTATATATTTTATATGTCATGCTTTGATTGTCATATGCCATGTCATGACATCATGCCTATTTCTATGATTTTATATGTCATGAGTATGCTTAGGTTTTAGGTTAATGTCATGTATGCTTAGTTTTATATCATATGCCATGACATCATGATTATGAGCATATGCTTATTTATATCATTTCTAATGCCATAATCATTCATGCATTTAAGACAATTTGGTTGAAATTGATTTAAGGACTGTGGCATGACTTGAAGTCCCATTTATAAGGGAATCAAGTAGGGTTGCCTAGGAAATGCATGAAACCCTAGATTAGGATGAACAAAACCCACATCTCACATTAAATTTACATGTATGTGTATTTTATACACCCTAGATACTTGTGAGATGCTAGGATATGAGTTAAGTTCAAGGTGCATAGGTTTTGCATCTAGATGAACTCAAACTCATCTTATATGATTAGTGTATCATTAGGAAAGCTTGTTTACAAGTCATGTGCATAGAGCCCAAGGAATATGATCCAAGACATGGTTTTGAAATCATTTTAAAATCAATTTAGAAAACCTTGGTGAAGTCTATCTTTTGATAGCAATCACCATTGATGAAGTTGATACAAAATAGGGCCAAAACATTGAAAAATTTCAATGGTTTTGAGTTTTGTATCAAACTCACTATTTTATGGGTAAAATAATTTTCAAATATTTTTCACCCATTGTAATGACTATAAGTAATATACGTATCAAATTTTATGATTTTTCAAATTACGTATAATTACTTATGTTTTTCAAAATCTCGATTCGATAAATGAAATTGAAATTTCATATCACGATCGCTTCTTGGTGGCGATCTGACATCTTGTCGAGTCGACTGCCATGTCTGATTTCGGGTTAACAAAGTTTGTTTAGCCCGTGCTCAGCTATGGAAAAGGTTCCTAATCACTAATAACCCTAGGATATGCTTTAGGAAGCATTATAAAGGGTGAAAATCCATTGGATATGGATTAGGAGTTGTGTTAGGTCAAAGTATCAAATTTAGGGTGAGTGAAAGTTCTATGTAAAACTTAGAACCTTAATTTTGATGGTTTAGAGTTCTTATTGGCTTAGGGGCTTCCCAAGGACATTGTTGGTGCAATGGTCAAGGGGGAGCAAGCCTTTAGGGGGAGGTATCCATCTTGGGATGATGGATGTGTTTTTTCTCCTTGAAGAGGAGAAGTTATTGGGAGAGTATCATCAATTGGGAAAATTGATGGGTTTTTGATACCCAATTTGGAAATTGGGAGAGAGTATAGGATTGCCTCTCTTGAGTGATATGTGACTTATCACTAGGAAGATGGTAGGCATCATAGGTATTTATTTTTGGATCAAGGGGAGATTGTAAGATCTCATTGGGACATGAGACATTGACCTCCTTGGAGAGAAAACCTTTTTGATGTTAGTCAAAAAGGGGGAGAATGTTTGGGGGAGAACATTTGGAGAGTGTTTACCAATTTGGGATAATTGGTAAGGGATTTGAGTTAGTGTTCTAACTCAATGATTTATTTGGTTTTTGTCAAACATCAAAAAGGGGGAGATTGTTGGTGCAATCGGCCCAGGTCACGATTGACCAGGACTCGAGTTTGACTCGAGTGATGTTTTGATGTTTCGACAAAATATATGACAATGTAATTGTCATGGGAAAGTCCAAGTCTTGTGTACTTGGCATGGAAAGTCCAAGTGGAACACTTGGCATTTGGTAATGTCCAAGTCTTGAGTACTTGGCATGAAAAGTCCAAGTGGGACACTTGGCACAAGAAAAGTCCAAGCATGAGTCTTGGCAATGTAAAAGTCCAACATGGGTTGGCAAGGGAAAGTCCAAGCATGGTCTTGGCATTTGAGAAGTCCAACATGAGTTGGCAAGGGAAAAGTCCAAGCATGGGTCTTGGCAATGTAAAAATACAACATGGGTTGGCAAGGGAAAAGTCTAAGCATGGGTCTTGACAATGTAAAAGTCCATCATGGGTGGCAGGGGAAAGTCCAAACTTGAGTCTTGGCATCAGAAGTCCAAGGGGTTTGATATTGGCTGCGTAAAGTCCAAGCGGGAGTCTTGGCAGCATAAGTCCAATGGTTGGCGGCGTAAAGTCCAAGCGGAGTCTTGGCGGCGTAAGTCCAATGTGCCTTGGCGGTGTAGACACCGTTAGCATGACATAGCCGACGGAAGCACCTAGAGGATAGCGCGATGGATGAACAAGTCATGGATGACTTGGAGGGATCCGAGAGGCGTGAGGCTGATGGAGGTGGCTAGAAGGCTTAGGTCTAGGCTAAGGGTGGTCTAGCAAGTATGGGGGCACCATACTTGGGTTAAAACCTCATTTTTGAGGTTGGCATGACCGACATTATGGCGGTTCATTGCCGTGAGTCGACTTGAGTTCGACCGTTTAACGAAATGCTCTCGATCGACTCCTCATTAGCAGCCGATCGGCGTGTCGGCAGCGATCGCCCAATCGTGATCGCCACCAATGTCGAGCACAGAACGCTCCGTAGCTGACTAGGCAGTCGACTACGGGCGCTGACAGTCGACTGCCAAGAGATCCGTTGGAGTTTTTCCAGCGTGTATCGACCCGTTGTCTCACGACATGCATCGATCGTGTGACTTATGATGGGCGGAAATCCAGGTCGCGCGCAAGGATAAAAGGAGCTCAACGGGAGGGTTTTTGGCATCAGTTCTAAAGTGATTTCTTGGACATTTTTAAGGCGATTTGCTGCTGCAAATCAGGGTCTTCAACCATGTTTCAAGCGATCAACAAATAAGCAATCAAAAGGCATTTGTAAAGTTTTTTCTTTACTTATATTGCATTGTATCTCATTGTATTTGCTTGTATCTACTTAGATTATTGTTGTAATCTTTTGTACGAGGTTTCTCCACCTCCGACTTGTTGTCGAGAAGGAGTATTTGTGATTAGTGAGTGCGTGTGCATCATTAGGGCTCTTTAGAGCTCGATCCGTGGAGTAGGAACCATACGGTTCCAAACCACGTTATATCTTTGTGTTATTGTATTTGTGATTGTGTTTCGTTATTGTTATTATATATATTCCGCTGTGCTGACGAAACTTGTAGACACGAACACGCGATCGAATTTCATCTACGAACGGTCAAACGCTATTCTCCCCCCCCCCCTCTAGCGACGTCAAATTTTCAACACCTTTGACTTATCCTTGACTTTTGGTGTTGGTTGAGTCTTCTTGACTCGCTTTGGACACTTACTCTTGTAATGCCCATTTTCCCTACACTCAAAGCATATAATATGATTTTTATTTTTAATCAAATTTCTTGAGTTACCTAGGCTGGAAATTGACTTTTGAGCTTGCTCTTCTTCTCTCTTTGATGTAGATGCTTCTTCTTGCTCTTTCTCTAGGATAGAAGATTGCCTCTCCTCCCCCTCAATACTAGAGGTGGAGGTTTCCTCCAACTCTTCTACCTCTTCTTCATCCTCGGATGTCGAACACCTCTTGACCTCCGAATCCTCACTCTCTTGAAAGGATGAGTTTGCTTCTTCGGTCTCCTTGTCCAATTGAGTTGATGATGGATCTTCATGATATTGTGCCACTTTGCTCCAAAGCTCCTTGGCGTCCCTATAATCTCCTAATCTAAAATACCATTAGAGATTACATTAACTAAAACTTTTGCTACCCTTTCATTTATTTCGATGGCTTGAGCTTGCTCATTGGTCCATCTCTTCCTCTTGAAGTGTCCACCTTTTGGACCCCATGATAATTCGAATCCCTTCATTACGATGACCCAATCTTCGAAGTTCATCTTGAAGATATTCTCCATCCGTGCCTTCTATTGATCAAAACCTTCTTTTCCATAGAATGTATATGGAATTGAAGTGTTGATGTCCCATCCAAATCCATCGTTGGAAAACTCCATCCTCTATCACTTGTGCTTTCTTGGCGATTAGTCCGTAGAATAACCCCTTGCTCTGATACCAATTGTAGGAACGTTGATGATGTGCTAGAGGGGGGGGGGCATCGTCTCTTGGAATTCTATCATGATCATCTCTACAAATCATTAGTATGCACAGCGGAATAGAGAATAAATCATAAACTAAAGAATAAGACAATCACATGCACGAGAAAATAATATAACATGGTTTGAAACCTAGGGTTCCTACTCCACGAGGTGAGCTCAAGTGAGCTCTAGTGATGCACACCACCACTAATAAACTCTATCTCGGAACAATCTGGAGGTGGAGAAACCTCTTACAAGTGATTGCAAAAGTAATACAACAATAAGAACAAGATACAAACAATTACACTAAGTAAATGAATATAAGTAAAGGAAACCACTTTACAAATGTGAGCTTTGAATGCTTGATATTTGGTTGCTTTTGGAATGCCTTAAAGGTCTAGAATGTAGCAGCAATTCCCCTTCAAATTTCTCAAGAAACACTACCAAAATCCTGTTGGGAATATTTGGAACGGCTAGAGGGGGGGTGAATAGCGTTGACCGTACGTCGATGGAATTTGATCATGATCGTGTCTACAATTTTGTTAGCGCAGCGGAATATAGATAATGAAAGCAATAACGAAATATACAACACGCTAACACAACGATATAACGTGGTTCGGAACCACACGGTTCCTACTCCACGGATCGGGTTCGTACGAACCCTAGCGATGCCACAAACACCACTAATCAATAAACTCCTCGACAACAAGTCGAAGACGGAGAAACCTCGTACAAATGTTTACAACAATAAACAAGTAAATACAAGCAAATACAATATGAATTACAAATGCAAGTGAAGAAAAAACACTTTACAAGAGCTTTGGATTGCTTGATCTTTGATTGCCTTGAACTAGCTTTGAAGGACTGGAAAGCACCAACTTCCCCCTTCAATTTCGCTCAAGAAAATCGCTATCTTTTCCTCCATCATGAGCTCCTTATATAGCTTCAACCTGTGCTGGAAAAAGTCGATCAGTCGACTGATCGGGACCATCAGTCGACTGATGCCACTATTGTCATGAGACAACGGCTAGATCCACGCTGGATAAGTCCAACGGAACCTTCATCAGTCGACTGATTATGACCATCAGTCGACTGATGGAGTCCTCACTCGACCAGTCGAGTCTCGACTCCATTCTGTGGCTGATTTCTCGAGCACCAGTCGACTTATCACACGATCAGTCTACTACTCGAGCCATCAGTCGACTGCCCACCTCTGGCAGTCGACTGCTAGGTCATAACCCGTAGTCAAACCCTAGTTGATTCAGTCCAGTCGACTGCCACATGGCACCAGTCGACTGGCGCACCTCAAACATGAGGTTTTAACCCAAGTATGGTTCCCCCATACTGTTAGTAATATATGAGAGATGTCCTAAGGCAATCGCCTTATGTATGAACCATTTATATGATAAATGAAGATTCACTATTTGAGTATACATGTTTAATGTATTTGATTGGATCTTAAACTCATTTACTGAATGTCCACGATGCGATTCACAGCATGAGAGAATTTGTGATTGGATCACAACTAGTTAGTATCTCTACTTGTGTAATTGTGATGTATCGGAATTATCCCTAGTCGATGAATTGATGAATCTGGACACCATCAATTCTGTTGAGACTAGCACGAGGTATACTCTTTGGTGTATCCAAGCAGCTGATTCTCACTGGCTGGAGACATAGTGATGTCCGGAGTTAATCGTGGATGCTAGTTATGGTAACTAGTTCATTGGAGTGACCAGCCGTAAGACTTCATATGGTTCTCTGCATATATAGATATGTCAATGAAGTTCTTACTGTGGCTTAAGTGCGATGTTCCTTTGACTTGCGGTATTCAAGTCATCTTGATCATGGAGACTTATGCTTTGACATCTTAAGCAAACATCTCTAAGGAGATGTGGACCCGGGATGATTGGGTATAAGTCGAAGTGATCGAAGGTGTTTGAATAGCCTATAAAGGATTCACCACTCCTTGCGAGGAGATGTATACCCATGGCCTCTCGTCGGATTGTTACTAAAGTCTTTGGCCAAAGCAATACATGTTTAGAGTAAGGTACTCTTCGATACATGTGAAGTAACTAGAATCCGTAGGACGAGGAAATGATACTTGGGCTAGGTGTGACGTGAGTCGACCTAGTGGGGATGACACAATAGACCATGTCCTGAACCAAGTGGGTATAAGATGAGTGAAGGGAATGGGGCACGAATCATTCGAGGCGAAGGGTTTCGTGAAATAGTTACGGATCAACCGTTGATCTTTTCGGTTAATTGGGGATCATGATGTACTACTAGGTGCCACTCATGATCGTTCTATAATTAATGGTTAATTATAGACGGCCAACATAAACCGAGAACCTATTTGGTCACACGCACAACGAGTGTAATCCAAAGGATTTAAAACGAGCTTGAGAATGGGATTCTCAGACCAAGAGAAACTATGTTTGGTTGGACCAAACATAAAGCGAGCATGAAATTGTTTCAGTCGCAATGGAAGCGTGGATGGGCAGTGTCTTATGAAGACATAATGGATGGACCAAAATGGTTTGGTTCTAATCCAATGGATGAGAATAAACCAAAGGGTTTGGTTTATTTTAAACGAATGAACCAAAAGTTGGTTGTTCGTTTTAACTTAAAATAAACCATCATGGTTTGGTTTATTTTAACTTATCTTAATGGAGCGGGTTAACGGGCTTTATGGATATGATCCATTAACCATTAAGAGAATTAGTTCTCTATAAAAGTGGGCTTAAGGGATTGTTAAACCCTAACTAATCATCCAAACCCTAGCCGCCCAACATGTTGTTGCCGCCCAACACATTGTTGCCGCCACTTATGGTGGCGCCGTCAGCTCCTTGCCGTCCAAGCTCCAGCCGGTGAACCTCCGGCGACCCTCCGGTGATCCCCTAAAAGGTTCGGCATCAAGGTGAGCTTTTGTCTCCTTGTTTTGGCCGGCGCCTATCTCCTCCACCAAGCTGTCCAGTTTTCTGGACAGCTTCTTCTCCTCTCGTCGGAGCGTCGTTTTGACTACGGTTAGTGCTCCGACAGCGGCTAACATAACCGGGATTTGATCTCCGGTAATCCTCTGAGGTGGAGGCGAAGGATTCGTCAATCGGTTGTGAATACCTCTCGGAGAAGCAAGTCTTGAGGACTTGTTTTAGGTCCGAATTTGGATTCGGACCGTGATCATCTCTCGATCACGTCGTCTTCAACACGAGGCTAGTAACCCGTACGAAGACGAAGCTCGTGGCTTGGCGAAGTCATCCCGAGGAGCTCGGCGTGGATACGGATAGAGACGATTCTTACGAGAATCGTTCCGGTTGATGCCGTTCCCGCTACACGTCATACGAAAGGTATAACGTAGTTAATTTCCTTTTATTGCAAATTTTAATTTACGGTTATATCTACACTTGTTGTAATAGCATGCGTGTGTTGTGTGTGTTGTAATAAATAGGAGTATTTATTATTTTTATTGCTTCCGCTGTGCTCATGTTTACGAAACATGATCGAACACACACACGCCGCGGTGCCGGAAACCCAACAGTGGTATCAGAGCCCAGGTTGTGTTTCGACATAATCGTAAAATAGTTTTGCGATAGTCATAATGTATTTCTGGAAATTTTCTAAATTTTGGAAATTTAGAAGTATTTATGGAAATTTTTTAATTTTGGAAAGTCTAGAAGTATTTATGGAAATCTTCCACTTTTGGAAAGTTGGAAGTATTTATGGAAATTGATATTTTCCATAAATAAAATATTTGATTAGATTCTGGAAATTTGTTTCCTAATTTAATCATGATTTGATTTGGGAAATCAAATCTTAAAATATTTTATTTCCATATGTAGTTTTAATGATTTAGGAAATTGGTTTCCTAAATAGATTTTCCTTAATCAAATAATTCCATGAATAAAATATGTGATTAGATTTGGAAATTTGTTTCCTAATTTAATTATGATTTGATTTGGAGAATCAAATCTTAAACATATTTTATTTCCATAAATAGTTATGACATATAAGGAAATTATATACATGACATAATTGTATGCCATGTAATTGCATTAGATGCATAACATTATGCCATGCGTGTCGTGACATGTAGATGTATGCCATGTATGCCATGCCATGTAGATAATAGTTATTTGCATGCAAAGAGGATGAGACATAAAAACCCTTAATCAATATTAAAGCCTACACTTTCCATTAATATGGTTAGAACCAGAGTTCTGTTTCTTGTTTGGGTTGTTGGACTCTCTCCAAGCCCGGCTCGAACCTGAATATGTTCAAACCATGGAATAGTTTAATACTAATATGGTAAGAGTCAGAGGTCAATCGTTAGCTTTGGTTGTTGGACTCTCTCCAAGCTGGGCTAATTGGTTGAATGCGCTCTAACCATATTAAAACTATGTCCCGATTAATGGGTTGGCTTTAACCCGAGCATCGGCTTGTTGGACTCTCTCCAAGGTCGATGTAAAGGGAGGTGAAGTTGGGTGCTATGCATATGATGCATACTTGTTAATGTGTTAACAACCCGATGTATATGTGAACATTCAATTAGTTGATAGCACATTGTGATAGTTGCATATACGTGATATGCAATCGGTATAGAAGATACCTACCGTCGTAGTTATGAATGGCTTGTTGGACTCTCTCCAAGGTTGTTCATAACTATGATGGATATCAACCCATTCGGAGATGGACCTACAATCTCCCGAAGTGATTTTGGGGTTTTTTGAAATTCGAAAAATGAATGGGATTTATAAATGTATATTGATGCATTTTAAAATCATCTTTCTCATATATGCTCGTTTTGTATTTCTAAGTTAATATATTGATCATGATGTGTTTGAATTTGCGTTCCATTTTGGATTCAAATAAATTGACTGGGCCGAACTTCTTGGACTAGCTTAGAAACTTGAGAATTGTTCTCAAGGTGGAAAAGCTTGCGTATGTCCTCGAAGCGCCTCTTCCCGCCCATCCTAGTGACAATGCAACTCTGGACCAATTGTTGGCCTATCAGAAACATGTGAGTGATTCTGAACAAATGAGTTGCATCATGCTAGCCGCGATGGAACCCAAGCTACGAAAGCAGCATGAGCATATGGATGCTCATGTCGTAGTCCTTCATCTTTGTGAGTTGGTTGATGAGCAAGTGAGATTCGAAAGGTTCGAAGTCTCAAAGCTCCTCTTCACCTCTGAGATGCTAGAAGGTTCATCTGTGGTACTGCTCAATATGCTGAAGACTGTGGAGTCTTCTGAGAAGCATGAGCAGGGGATGGTGCTGTTAGTTGATTCCTCGAAGAAATGTTCTAAGAGGAAGTCAAAGGAACAGCAGAAGGGAAAGAAGAGAAGGGCTAAGAAGGTAGAACTAGCACAAAAGGAAACTTGCCATCATTGTGGCAAGGAGAGCCATTTGCGAAGAAAGTGCAAGATTTATCTTGAGTCCGTGAAGAAGGATAAGGCATCGGATGCCCCATCTTCTTCAGAAATCTTCGTTATTGATTGTCATTCCATTTCCTCAGACACTTGGGTATTTGATACTGGGTGTGGCTCACATATATGTAATGACATACATGGGCTAAGGAATAGAAGAAGACTCGTCAAGGGGAGAGTCAAATTTACGTGTTGGGAATGGAGCAACGGTTGCTGCACTCGCCATCGGAACATATTTGTTGGAACTCCCTGTAGGACTTGTCTTAGAACTGGACAATTGCTTTTATGTTCTTTCGTTGATAAAGAACATCATTTCTATTTTAAATAGAAATGGGTACCATTTGACTTTTAGTAACAATTGTTGTTACATAACTTTGAATGGAGTTCTTTATGGGATTGGAACTTTAAGCAATGGTGTTTATACGTTGGACGTATCCAGTGACGATTTCAATATCGAAGCGAGCAACACTAGTGCTCGAAAGGATAATCAAATAGACTCCTATATGTGGCATTGTCGTCTTGGCCATATAAGCAAGAAATGCATGTCCGAATTACACCGATGTGGAATTCTGGAATCGTTTGAATTGGATTCATACGATACATGCGAATCATGCTTAAAAGGCAAGATGACTAAGTTACCTTTTACGGGAAAAGGTGAACGAGTGGGAGAGTTACTAGGTCTAATACATACTGATGTATGTGGACCTATGTCAACTCAAGCATTAGGAGGCTATAGCTACTTCATTACCTTCACCGATGATCACTCACGGTTTGGATATGTGTTCTTGATGAAACACAAGTCTGAAGCCTTTGAAAGGTTCAAAGAATTCAGAAATGAAGTAGAGAAACAACATGACAAGAGTATTAAAATACTTCGATCGGATCGAGGTGGTGAATACTTAAGTCAAGAGTTTCTTGATTATCTAAGAGACAATGACATATTGTCTCAATGGACTCCGCCCTATACACCACAGCATAATGGTGTATCTGAGAGGCATAATCGGACCTTGTTGGACATGGTCAGGTCAATGATGAATCATGCAACTCTTCCCAAGTCCTTTTGGGGCTATGCACTTCAGACAGCTGTTTACTTGTTAAACAGAATGCCTACCAAGGTAGTCTCAACTACTCCATATAAGATATGGAATAGTAAGAAACCTCAAGTATCTTACTTGAAGATATGGGGTTGTCCTGCTTATGTGAAGCGGACTGTATCAGACAAATTGGATGCTAAGTCTGATAAATGTCTATTTATTGGATACCCTAAGGAAACAAGGGGTTACCAATTCTATCATCCTGTGGAACAAAAGGTGTTTGTTTCAAGGCATGCTGTGTTTCTAGAGAAAGAGTTTCTCTTGCAAGAAAACAATGGGAGTGTCGTCGAGCTTGAGGAGGCTCGAGAGACTCAAATAGACATTAATGAGATACCTGGTGAAGCACAACAGCCGACAACTCATAGTGATGAGCAATCGGTTGGACCTATTGTAACACCACATCTTCGTAGATCTGGTAGAACACGCAATATTCCTGAGAGATATGGATTTCTCGTAAGCGAATCGAACGACGTGTTACTCATTGATGATGAGGAGCCTACCAGTTATGAAGAAGTGCTGACAAGTTCAGAAAGGGATAAGTGGCTTGGTGCCATGAAGTCGGAAATGGATTCCATGTACGAAAACCAAGTTTGGAACTTGGTTGACCCACCTGAAGGCAAAAAGCCTATAGGGTGCAAGTGGGTTTTCAAGAAGAAAACCGACATGGATGGTAATGTGATTACCTATAAGGCTAGATTGGTGGCGAAAGGATCTCATCAAAAGCAAGGTGTTGATTATGACGAAACCTATTCGCCTGTAGCTATGCTTAAATCCATTCGGATGCTCCTGGCCATAGCGGCTCATTATGATTATGAGATATGGCAGATGGATGTGAAAACAGCTTTCCTTAATGGAAACCTGCTAGAGGACGTGTATATGATACAGCCTGAGGGTTTCACATCGGTTGATAAAACCAAGGTATGTAAATTGCGACGATCCATTTATGGATTGAAGCAAGCATCCAGGAGCTGGAATATCCGTTTTGATGAGACAATCAAAAAGTTTGATTTCTCACAAAATCCTGACGAACCTTGTGTGTACAAGAAGGTTAGTGGGAGTGCAGTCGTGTTCCTAGTATTGTATGTCGATGACATATTACTTATAGGAAACGATGTGTCAATCTTACAGTCAGTTAAAGTTTGGTTATCCAAGATATTCTCCATGAAAGACCTGGGAGAAGCAACCTACATCCTTGGGATTAAGATCTATAGAGATAGATCGAAACGGTTGCTTGGTCTATCGCAGTCTACATATATAGACCGAGTGCTAAAGAGGTTTAGCATGTCGGAATCCAAGAAAGGTTATCTGCCCATCAGGCATGGGGTACACCTTTCGAAGTCTATGTGTCCGCGCACAGAAGACGAGAGGATTTGCATGAGTAAGATTCCCTATGCATCCGCAATAGGATCTATCATGTATGCTATGTTATGTACGAGGCCCGATGTATCGTATGCTCTGAGTGTCACAAGCAGATACCAGTCTGATCCAGGAATGGATCATTGGGCGTCTGTTAAGACGATCCTTAAGTTCTTAAGAAGAACTAAGGATGTGTTCCTAATATATGGAGAAGGGTACATGGTGATACGTGGGTATACGGATGTCAGCTCCAGACAGACAAGGATGATTCCATGTCTCAGTCTGAGTATGTATTCACCGGGAATGGAGGCGCAATAAGTTGGAAAGGTTCCAAGCTTGACACTATAGCGGATTCTGCCACTGAGGCAGAATACATTGCAGCTTTGGAAGCAGCAAAGGAAGCGGTTTGGATCAAGTAGTTCATCTATGAACTTGATGTGGTCTCATCAATGATCCAAACATGTGCTTCGCCGCTATCATCTTATCAGAGAGATCATCAGTAGGAACGAAATACAAATCGAGAAAATTCCCACTGAAAGGAACTTAGCGGATCCTTTGACTAAAGCATTACCTCAAAGTAAGTTTGAGGGTCATGTTAGTGCTTATGGTATTGGATACCGTAGCGATTGGCATTAGGCCAAGTGGGAGTCTGTTAGTAATATATGAGAGATGTCCTAAGGCAATCGCCTTATGTATGAACCATTTATATGATAAATGAAGATTCACTATTTGAGTATACATGTTTAATGTATTTGATTGGATCTTAAACTCATTTACTGAATGTCCACGATGCGATTCACAGCATGAGAGAATTTGTGATTGGATCACAACTAGTGAGTATCTCTACTTGTGTAATTGTGATGTATCGTAATTATCCCTAGTCGATGAATTGATGAATCTGGACACCATCAATTCTGTTGAGACTAGCACGAGGTATACTCCTTGGTGTATCCAAGCAGCTGATTCTCACTGGCTGGAGACATAGTGATGTCCGGAGTTAATCGTGGATGCTAGTTATGGTAACTAGTTCATTGGAGTGACCAGTCGTAAGACTTCATATGGTTCTCTGCATATATAGATATGTCAATGAAGTTCTTACTGTGGCTTAAGTGCGATGTTCCTTTGACTTGCGGTATTCAAGTCATCTTGATCATGGAGACTTATGCTTTGACATCTTAAGCAAACATCTCTAAGGAGATGTGGACCCGGGATGATTGGGTATAAGTCAAGTGATCGAAGGTGTTTGAATAGCCTATAAAGGATTCACCACTCCTTGCGAGGAGATGTATACCCATGGCCTCTCGTCGGATTGTTACTAAAGTCTTTGGCCAAAGCATTACATGTTTAGAGTAAGGTACTCTTCGATACATGTGAAGTAACTAGAATCCGTAGGACGAGGAAATGATACTTGGGCTAGGTGTGACGTAGTCAGCCTAGTGGGGACTGACACAATAGACCATGTCCTGAACCAAGTGGGTATAAGATGAGTGAAGGGAATGGGGCACGATTCATTCGAAGTTCAAGGGTTTTGAAATAGTTCTGGATCAACCGTTGATCTTTTCGGTTAATTGGGGATCATGATGTACTACTAGGTGCCACTCATGATTGTTCTATAATTAATGGTTAATTATAGACGGCCAACATAAACCGAGAACCTATTTGGTCACACGCACAACGAGTGTAATCCAAAGGATTTAAAACGAGCTTGAGAATGGGATTCTCAGACCGAGAGAAACTATGTTTGGTTGGACCAAACATAAAGCGAGCATAAAATTGTTTCAGTCGCAATGGAAGCGTGGATGGGCCGTGTCTTATGAAGACATAATGGATGGACCAAAATGGTTTGGTTCTAATCCAATGGATGAGAATAAACCAAAGGGTTTGGTTTATTTTAAACGAATGAACCAAAAGTTGGTTCGGTTCGTTTTAACTTAAAATAAACCATCATGGTTTGGTTTATTTTAACTTATCTTAATGGAGCGGGTTAACGGGCTTTATGGATATGATCCATTAACCATTAAGAGAATTAGTTCTCTATAAAAGTGGGCTTAAGGGATTGTTAAACCCTAACTAATCATCCAAACCCTAGCCGCCCAACATGTTGTTGCCGCCCAACACATTGTTGCCGCCCAGCTTATGGTGGCGCCGTTCAGCTCCTTGCCGGCGTCCAAGCTCCAGCCGGTGAACCTCCGGCGACCCTCCGGTGATCCCCTAAAAGGTTCGGCATCAAGGTGAGCTTTTGTCTCCTTGTTTTGGCCGGCGCCTATCTCCTCCACCAAGCTGTCCAGTTTTCTGGACAGCTTCTTCTCCTCTCGTCGGAGCGTCGTTTGGACGACGGTTAGTGCTCCGACAGCGGCTAACATACCGGGGATTTGATCTCCGATAATCCTCTGAGGTGGAGGACGAAGGATTCGTCAATCGGTTGACGAATACCTCTCCGGAGAAGCAAGTCTTGAGGACTTGTTTTTAGGTCCGAATTTGGATTCGGATCGTGATCATCTCTCGATCACGTCGTCTTCAACACGAGGCTGGTAACCCGTACGAAGACGAAGCTCGTGGCTTGGCGAAGTCATCCCGAGGAGCTCGGCGTGGATACGGATAGAGACGATTCTTACGAGGATCGTTCCGGTTGATGCCGTTCCCGCTACACGTCATACGAAAGGTATAACGTAGTTAATTTCCTTTTATTGCAAATTTTAATTTACGGTTATGTCTACACTTGTTGTAATAGCATGCGTGTGTTGTGTGTGTTGTAATAAATAGGAGTATTTATTATTTTTATTGCTTCCGCTGTGCTCATGTTTACGAAACATGATCGAACACACACACGCCGCGGTGCCGGAAACCCAACACGTACTTGCTAGACCACCCTTAGCCTAGACCTAAGCCTTCTAGCCACCTCCATCAGCCTCACGCCTCTCGGATCCCTCCAAGTCATCCATGACTTGTTCATCCATCGTGCTAGCCTTCAGGTGCTTCCGTCGGCTATGTCATGCTAACGGTGTCTACACCGCCAAGGCACATTGGACTTACGCCGCCAAGACTCCGCTTGGACTTTACGCCGCCAACCATTGGACTTATGCTGCCAAGACTCCCGCTTGGAC
Organism: Wurfbainia villosa; assembly: GCA_025175895.1. Lineage (NCBI taxonomy): Eukaryota > Viridiplantae > Streptophyta > Magnoliopsida > Zingiberales > Zingiberaceae > Wurfbainia > Wurfbainia villosa. Next base: position 28,491,150 of record CM045988.1, read on the forward strand.
TTTATGCTGCCAATATCAAACCCTTGGACTTCTCAAATGCCAAGACTCAAGCTTGGACTTTCCCTTGCCAACCCATGTTGGACTTTTCATGCCAAGACCATGCTTAGACTTTCCTTGCCAACCCATTTTGGACTTTTCATGCCAAGACCATGCTTGGACTTTCCTTGCCAACCCATGTTGGACTTTACATGCCAAGACCATGCTTGGACTTCTCAAATGCCAAGACCATGCTTGGACTTTCCTTGTGCCAAGACCCATGCTTGGACTTTCCATGCCAAGTACTCACGACTTGGACTTTACCAAATGACAATTACATTGTCATATGTTTTTGTCGAAACATCAAAACATCACTCGAGTCAAACTCGAGTCTAGGTCAATTGTGACCTGGGCCGATTGCACCAACAATCTCTCCCTTTTTGATGTTTGACAAAAAACCAAACAAAACATTGAGTTAGAACACTAACTCAAATCCCTTACCAATTATCCCAAATTGGTAAATACTCTCCAAATGTTCTCCCCCAAACATTCTCCCCCTTTTTGACTAACATCAAAAAGGTTATCTCCAAGGAGGTCAAAGTCTCATGTCCCAATGAGATCTTACAATCTCCCCCTTGGTCCAAAAAAAATACCTAGGATGCCTACCATCTTCCTAGTGATAATTCACATATCACTCAAGAGAGACAATCCTATACTCTCTCCCAATTTCCAAATTGGGTATCAAAAACCCATCAATTTTCCCAATTGATGATACTCTCCCAATAACTTCTCCTCTCCAAAGAGAAAAACACATCCATCATCCCAAGATGGATAACTCCCCCTAAAGGCTTGCTCCCCCTTGACCATTGCACCAACAATGTCCTTGGGAAGCCCCTAAGCCAATAGGAACTCTAAACCATCAAAATTAAGGTTCTAAGTTCAACATAGAACTTTCACTCACCCTAAATTTGATACTTTGACCTAACACATCTCCTAATCCATATCCAATGGATTTTCACCCTTTATAATGCTTTCTAAAGCATATCCTAGGGTTAGGAGTGATTAGGGACCTTTACCATGGCTGAAAATGGGCTAAACAAACCTTGTTAACCCAAAATCAGACCTGGCAGTCGACTCCTGACAGTAATCAGTCGACTGCCACTCACATCAGTCGACTGCCACACAGGGCAGTCGACTGATAACTGAAAATCTCGATTTTCAACTATCAGAAATGAATTTTGGAAATTCATAAATAATTATACGTAATTCGAAAAATCATGAAAATTCATACGTATAATACTTATGACACACACAATGGGTGAAAAATATTTGAAAATTATTTTACCCATAAAATAGTGAGTTTGATACAAAACTCAAAACCATTGAAATTTTCAATGTTTGGCTCTATTTTGTATCAACTCTATCAATGGTGATTGCTATCAAAAGATAGACTTCACCAAGGTTTTTCAAAATGATTTTAAAATGTTTTCAAAACCTTATTTTGGATCATATTCCTTGGGCTCTATGTACATGACTTGTACAAATGCTCTCCCAATGATCCACAAATAAAATTAGATGAGTTTTAGTTCATCTAGATGCAAACACTATGCATCTTGAACTTAACTCATATCCTAGCATCTCACATGTATCTAGGGTGTATAAATACACATACATGTCAATTGGATGTGAGATGTGGGTTTTGGTTCATTTAATCTAGGGTTTCATGCATTTTTCTAAGGCAACCCTACTTGGTTCCCTTATAAATGGGACTCCAAGTCATGCCATTGTCCTTAAATCAATTTTAATCAAGTTAATGCATGAATGATTATGGCATTTGAGATGATATAGATAAACACATGCTCATAATCATGATGTCATGGCATAAGATGAAATCTAAAAACACATGACATTTAATCCTTAATCCTAAAAATGTACTTGACATATAGAAATGATTAAAGAAATATGATGTCATGGCATATGGCAATCAAGGCATGGCAAATAAAATATATAGGTATGGTAATACCTAAATTTTAATATTAATTGTCATTTCATATAATTAATTATATTTTGCCATATTTCTATTTTTCTCCCAAGTGTGCCAAAAACCCAACATGGCACACTAACCTCTAAACCTAAATTGTGCCAATTTTGATCATTTTATCAAACTTCTCAAGTAATATTGGCACATCCTAAAACTTTTTAGGATAATAATTCAAATCTATTTCCAAGGTATCCATAACCTTGAAAATAACCTAAAGTGTCACCTTTGCCATGGTTGAGTTAACTACCCATCCATTTAAGGTTGGCACTCCCTAACCCATCTAGCGTGAATCAATCACGCTCTTAGGAACCCAAAACTGATTTGAGCTCCTAGGGTTAATTAGGTATTCCTTAGGGATAACCTCCCTAGATACCTTCCTAATGACCTTCCTAGGCTTGTTAGCCTTGGTCATTTGGGTCTTACCTAGGTTGACTCTAGGGGTAACTCCCCTTGCAACCTTCTTAGTGGCCACCCTAGGTTTCCTAGAAACCTTAGCCACTAGGCACAACCCTTGGTCAACTCTAGGGATGACTTCCCTATTGACCTTTGTCTTCCTAGACCTAGTTTGTGTTCCATAATCAAATGGAACACTATGGTAAGCCACCTTAGGCTTAGGTTTGTGACCCAAACCTTGCTTGCCCTTGGTTGACTTTTGACTCTTAGGTCCTTGGTGTTGACTTTGATTATTTGACCTAAAAGTTTGACCAATTGACCCTTGCATTTGATTTTGCATAATGTTGAGGGTCTTTTCAAGTTTTTCAAGCCTTGACCTCAAGGCTTGATTTGCCTTTTCTAATATCTCAATTTTTGATTTTTCATTTTCTCTTGAGATATTTCTATTTCTAGGCATATGTCTAGATTTCTTAACATTAAAGCCTAGATGTTCTCCTATTTTCTTAATGCTTTCCTTAGGTAATATTTTTTTAGGGACATTAGTCCCAAATTTCTTCTTATTTCCTAAGTGAACACTCTTAGCACCTAAACAATAGTATTTATTTCTATTAGCATGCTTTTCATGGCAAATTGCAAGAGAATTAAAATTCCTAGCATGCTTTTGACTTTTAAATTTAGAACATGCATTATTGAAATATACCTTAGGGTTTGCCTTGGAGGCTCCCCCTACATGTATAGCTCCTTCTTGGGTCTTTTTGCTCCCCCTAGGACATTGATTTCGGTAATGCCCTGGTTGCCGGCACTTGAAGCAAATGGCTTGCTCCTTGCTTTTCTTGGCATTGGGAACACCGGCTTCATTGACCTTTGGAACCGATTGAGCCTTCTTGACCCTTTTTGGACACTTACTCTTGTAGTGTCCGGATTCCCTACACTCAAAACAAATGATATGAATTTTATTTGAACCTTGAATGTTTGAGTTACCTAGGGTATTTGTGGTGGTGGAGTTGGAGTTGATTCTTCATCTTGACCCGGATGTGGAAGCTTCTTCTTGCCCCTCAATCCTAGATGCTTCTTCCACCTCTTCTACTTCTTCTTTCTCCGATTCGGAAGTTGACTCCATCTCAACTTCCGATTCCTCACTCTCACTTGAAGATGAGCTCTCCTCTTCATCCTCCTTGTCTTCTTGGATTGAATGAGGCTCTTCATGGAATTTTGCCAATATGTTCCATACCTCTTTGGCGTCTTTACAATCCCCATAGTCACCTAGGCTACACAAGATGTCATTAGGAATTAAATCAAATATAAATTTGATTACCTTCTTATTTTTCTTGAATTTTCGTAGTTGTTCTTCACTCCATTTCTTCTTCTTGAGACATTCTCCCTTTGGTCCCTTAGGATATTCAAATCCTTCCATCAAGGCGGACCATTCCTCAAGGTCTCTCATCATCAAAAAATCTTCAATTCTCGCCTTCCAAGAATTGAAATCTTCTCGTCCATAGAATGAATAAGGGACCGGTGTGTTGATGTCCCATCCTAATTGCCCTTCCATCTTCACCCTCTAGCTTTTTGTCTAAGCTCCCAGCGGTTAGTCCGTAGAAGAGCCCCGGGCTCTGATACCACTTGTTTGGAATATTTGGAACGGCTAGAGGGGGGGGGTGAATAGCGTTAATCGTACGTCGATGGAATTCGATCGTGATCGTGTCTACAATTTCGTTAGCGCAGCGGAATATAGATAATGAAAGCAATAACAAAATATACAACACGCTAACACAACGATATAACGTGGTTCGGAACCACACGGTTCCTACTCCACGGATCGGGTTCGTATGAACCCTAGCGATGCCACAAACACCACTAATCAATAAACTCCTTCTCGACAATAAGTCGGAGGCGGAGAAACCTCGTACAAATGTTTACAACAATAAACAAGTAAATACAAGCAAATACAATATGAATTACAAATGCAAGTAAAGGAAAAACACTTTACAAGAGCTTTGGATTGCTTGATCTTTGATTGCCTTAAACTAGCTTTGAAGGACTGGAAAGCACCAACTTCCCCCTTCAATTTCGCTCAAGAAAATTGCTATCTTTTCCTCCATCATGAGCTCCTTATATAGCTTCAACCTTTGCTGGAAAAAGTTGATCAGTCGACTGATCGGGACCATCAGTCGACTGATGCCACTGTTGTCGTAAGCCAACGGCTAGATCCACGCTGGATAAGTCCAATGGAACCTTCATCAGTCGACTGATTATGACCATCAGTCGACTGATGGAGTCCTCACTCGACCAGTCGAGTCTCGACTCCATTCTGTGGCCGATTTCTCGAGCACCAGTCGACTGAGCACACGATCATCGCTGCCATCAATAACCCCCTAGTTGACTCAATCGACTACCACATGGCATGAGGTTTTAACCCAAGTATGGTTCCCCCATACTTGCTAGACCACCCATAGCCTAGACCTAAGCCTTCTAGCCACCTCCATCAGCCTCACGCCTCTCGGATCCCTCCAAGTCATCCATGACTTGTTCATCCATCGCGCTAGCCTTCAGGTGCTTCCGTCGGCTATGTCATGCTAACGGTGTCTACACCGCCAAGGCACATTGGACTTACGCCGCCAAGACTCCGCTTGGACTTTACGCCGCCAACCATTGGACTTATGCTGCCAAGACTCCCGCTTGGACTTTACGCTGCCAATATCAAACCCTTGGACTTCTCAAATGCCAAGACTCAAGCTTGGACTTTCCCTTGCCAACTCATGTTGGACTTTTCATGCCAAGACCATGCTTGGACTTTCCTTGCCAACCCATGTTGGACTTTACATGCCAAGACCATGCTTGGACTTTCCTTGTGCCAAGACCCATGCTTGGACTTTCCATGCCAAGTACTCATGACTTGGACTTTACCAAATGACAATTACATTGTCATATGTTTTTGTCGAAACATCAAAACATCACTCGAGTCAAACTCGAGTCCAGTTCAATTGTGACCTGGGCCGATTGCACCAATAAATCCTCCTTTCAATGCTACTTATAAAGCTACAACTCGGACTGATTTTCTCCTAGCAGTCAACTGTCCATACTTAGAAGTCAACAACTCTTGTAGCCATTGTCTCATAATGGCTTAATCTAGCTAGAAAAACTCAAACGAATACCCCAGAAGTTGACTGCCCATACATGGCAGTCGACTACTGCCTAGGTTGTCGACTACTTAGTCAATTACTGAGACTTTTGTGCTCATGTCCACTTACAACATTCAACTGCCTCTTCATGGCAGTCGACTAATCAAGGCCAATTGATTACCCAAGGCTGGCAGTCGACTGCTAGTGGCACATAGCTACAGTCAAGCGCCAGTCGACTATTGATCAGTCAACTAGTCATAATCCCAGTCGACTACTTAGAGTCGACTAGCCTACCAAGTGTCAAGCACTTGGCCAGTCGACTAGTCCATAACACTAGTCAACTGATAAATCTCAAACATAAGGTTTAACCCAAGTATGATCCCCTCATACTTTCTAGACCACCCTTAGCTTAGACCTCAACCTTCTAGCCACCACCATAATCCTTACACTTATCGGATCCATCCAAGTCATCTATGCCTTGTTCATCCCTACGCTATCCTTCAGGTTCTTCCATTGGATTTTGACATGCTAAATGGGTCTACACTGCCAAGGTACATTTGGGCCTACGCTTTCAAGACACACGCTTAGACTTTATGTCGCCAAACACTGGACTTATGCCGCTAAGACTATAACTTTGACTTTACACTGCCAATATCACACCCTTGGACTTCTCTTTCCAACTCCATGTTGGACTTTTTAATTGCCAAGACTCATGCTATTGGGATGTATACTGAAAAGTCTATCTTTTGTATGAACATCTTTATTTTGAAATAAGAATCACATGATCATTGTTTGCATATTTATGGTTATGTATATTGTCTCATACATTACATTGTAGATAACATGGTGTGTAGTGTCACACGGTAGATCATGTTATTAGCTCCTTGTAGAGTATAAGTAAAAGCTCACAACCGAGATGGCTTTGGACAAACCATTGGTATGGTTGTAGTGTGATATGGTATTCGTTTGTCTTGACCATAGAATCACACTAGTACACTTTGTGTGTATTGAACAGGACCGACTTAGAGGTGATTCGATTTATTGCTGACTACATAATCGAATTGGACCTCAGATATTATATTGTACATGCTCTTAATCCTGATATAATAACTTGCACATATACTTAGTATTCATTTCTTTGATTTACCAATGGGTGAGATTTATAGAGTAAATCGATAGGCTCGGTAAGTTGGGAATGATATTATTTATATGGTGTGCCATTGATTATAGGAGGAAACAGTGTCCTATATATTAGGATGATGATGTCCCCTTGAGGAGTTCATAAGGTTCATTATGTAAACCCTACAGGTGGACTTGGTCCGGCATGATGATAAGGTTGAGTGGTACTACAAATGGAGTTAGATGTTGATTAATTAATTGTTAGTAAATTAATTAATCGACGGACGTTCGAGATCTTAAACACGGGGAGATAAATGTACAAATAATATATGGAGCCCATATTAACATATGGGGTTGGTGAGGTAGATCAATGATAATCCTCTAGTGGAATAGATTATCATTAATGGATCAGACTTTATGTGGGCTTGATCCATTGGGTGGCCAAGATCCAACTCCTCCTCATGGTCTTTATTGTAGCCTATTAAAACCTCATGGAGCCTAGATCCAATGATGGAAAATAAAACTCTAGATGCGACGGTGGAGATTAAATCTCTAGATCCGACGGTTGAGAATAAATCTCTGGATCCGACGGTTGAGATTAAATCCCTAGAACCGACGGTGGAGATTAAAAGGAGGCTTAAGCCTAACTCTATAAATAAGGGCTTAAGGTGGGCAGCAAGGAGAGAGCATAGGGATTAGGGTTTGGGCGGCAAGGGGCTTGGAGGCTTGGCCGGCCACAAATTTGGAAATTTTTTCCTTCTTCTTCCTTATATGGCCGGCGCCCATCCTCTCTTCTTCTCTCCTTGGCCGACTGTAGGGATGTATACTGAAAAGTCTATCTTTTATATGAACATCATTATTTTAAAATAAGAATCATATGATCATTGTTTGCATATTTTTATGGTTATGAATATTGTGTAATACATTACATTGTAGATAACATGGTGTGTGGTGTCACACGGGAGATCATGTTATCGGCTCCTTGTAAAGTACAAGTAAAGGCTCACAACCGAGATGACTTTGGACAAACCATCGGAATGGTTGTAGTGTGATTTTGTATTGGTTTGTCTTGACCATAGAATCACACTAGTACACTTTGAGTGTACTGAGCAAGACCGACTTAGAGGTGATTCGATTTATTGGTGACTAAATAATCGAATCGGACCTCAGATATTATTATGTACATGCTCTTAATCCCGATATATTAACGAGCACATATAATTAGTATTCATCTCTTTGATTTACCAATGGTCGAGATTTATAGATTAAATCGATAGGCTCGGTAAGTTGGGAGATGATATTATTTATATGGTGTGTCATTGATTATACGAGGAAACCGTGTCCTATATATTAGGATGATGATGTCCCCTTGAAGAGCTCATAAGGTTCATCATGTAAACCCTGCAGGTGGACTTGGTCCGGCATGATGAAAAGGTTGAGTGGTTCTACTCATGGAGTTAGATGTTGATTAATTAATGGTCAGTAAATTAATTAATCGGCGGACATTCGAGATCTTAAAAATGGAGAGAAAATGTACATATAATATATGGAGCCCATATTATCATATGGGGGTTGGTGAGGTAGATCAATGATAATCCTTTAGTGGATTGGATTATCATTAATGGATCGGACTTTATGTGGGTTTGATCCATGGGTGGCCAAGATCTAACTCCTCCTCATGGTCCCTAATGTAGCCTATTAACACCTCATGATGATTAGATCCAATGGATAGAAACAAAACTGTAGATCTATAGGTAGAGATTAAATCTCTAAGATCCGACGGTTGAGATTAAATCTCTAGATCCGACGGTTGAGATTAAATCCCTAGAACCAATGGTAGAGATTAAAAGGAGGCTTATCCCTAACTCTATAAAAGGAGCTTGAGGGGTTGGAGTGGAGTAATCATCAAGAGAATCTAGGGTTTTGGAGGTTGGCGGTAAGGCATAGGAATTAGGGTTTGGGCTTGGGCGGCACCTAATAAGGAAAATTTTCCTTGTGTTGTTCTTCTTCCCCAAGCTGTCGGCACCCTTGGAGTTCCTTCCAGCCCTTGGCTGGCATCCAAAACTGGTCCTCTCCTTCTCCTTGGTCGGTGGAACAAATGTTTAGGGTCCTCCCTTCAAGCTTTTGGCCGACCACTCTCAAACTCCTCCTCTTTCTTGGCCGGCAGCAAGGTTTCCTTTGGGTGCTTGTTGGTTGGCTATAGGAAGGAGAAGAACCTTGTTTCTATTCTTCCTCTTTCTTTGGAAGAGCAAGGAAGGAAGATTTGCGATCTAGGAGCTTCAACTTTTGGTAGATCGTCGCCCACACGACGTCCGAAAGGAGGAAGGTCATACATTAGAAGATCGAGAGGTATACCTATTCTTCGTTCTCTTTTGTAACATGTTTGTTTTTGTTTTACAATTATGAGCATGTAATATTCTGTTTGTGGCTAAATAATACTTGGATCCCGATCATAAATACAAAAGTCGGCGATTCGGACATCATCAATTCCGTGGCTACTCGTAGAATAGAGGTTGGTCGCTTGAACAACGAATTTGTTGAAGTGACCTCTCTAAACGAATAGCACGATGATTACTTGATTGTTGGAGCAATCCCTTTTGTCTAGGATTAAATTTTTTAATCCGGGGACATCGATGGGATCGCCATGAACAAACAACCAAGGTGTTGTGGGAAGCGAAGTTTACCCTCACAGACTCGATAAGCAAAACCCTTCAATTGGTATCAGAACCAAGGTTTCCAATTTTGTGTGTTTATGATTCAGTTAATTTTTATGCACTTTTCATATATTATATGTGCTGAATAATAGTAGGATATGCGTAGGTTAACTCTTTGGTTGTAGGCATAAGATCCGACCATTATGGCCATATGTGTGTATGTTATTGTATGTGTATATTTTGTTGAATCCTCAGGGTTGACAAGGCTAGTATTTAATTTTTTGTAAATTAGATACGACATTGTTTATCCACTCATTCTATTTTAGTTTACTTTCGATCTAGATTTCATGTACACTCCCTCGTGGAGTATAGGATCGATGGATGTAAATTAAAATAGATTTTAGTCTCGGCTCGGATCTCGGATGGCTCGTACCTGGCGGAGGAGGAGCGGACGAGAAGGTGAGGCGACGGGAGACATATTGAAGACAAAAGCCATAATAGTTGGAAAATAATTTATTTTTCATATTTATTGCTTTTTGTTTGATATGCATGTCGTAGGCTAGGAAAATTCCTCAATTTCAAATTACTAAGTGGGAGAGGGATATTTTTATAAATTCCCACGACCTCCATTACGATTTGACAAGTGATGCAAACAAACTTGCGCGTCGGCTCTGAGTGTCTTCCTCCCTATCGGATGAGTTTGTTTGCGGATTGCAAGGTCGAATATGGTTATAGAAAATTATTAAGGAGCGTGTGTACTTCCCCATCGTAAGGCACATACCCCGAGATAATTACCTTTGTACCAAGTAATGGTGAACACTTAGATACAAATATAAGTATCCTCCCCATCGGAGTCACTGCTTTTATTTGTAGGGCCGAAGAGAAACCAACTATTAATTTTACTTGTCAAAAGGTTAGGTTGACAAGATAGTAAAATTAATGGGTAAAACCTCCTCTTACAAATGTAGAAGTCGTATATGTCCACACTATCGTGGCATACGATATTCTCGGTGTTTTGAGGTGTTGGTTGATTTTAAAATTTTATTTTTTGAGTAGTCAATAATTTTTTGAAATATAATGTTTTGATTTATGTGATTCATAGGTTTTCTTTCAAAATGAATTTCAACCCACTTGCTGTGATACTGAAAGAGAACAAACTTACTGGACCCAATTTTGTTGATTGGAAGAGGAATCTTGACATTGTCTTGACTGTTGAGGAATACAAATATGCACTCCTCGAAGATTGCCCTCCATAGCCTGCAGATGATTCTGGGGAAAAGGAGAGAGAGAGCTATAAGAAGTGGGTCAAGGCCGATGAGATGACGCAGTGTTACATTTTGGCATCTATGTCAAATGTACTACAACATCATCTTCAAGCCATGCCCACTGCTTATGATATGATGCTCAATCTCAAGGAACTTTTTGGACACCAGAATTGGGTTGCGAGGCAAGAAGCCATGAGAAACTTGATGACGACCACCATGATCGAGGGAACACCCGTAAGGGATCATGTTCTCAAGATGATGGCTCATTTGAATGAGCTGGAGGTCCTTGGAGTTGAGATCGATGGGGAAACCCAGGTCGATATCATACTCCAGTCTCTACCTAGGAGTTTTGAACAATTTCGCCTGAACTACAACATGAAAAAAAGGTTGTATTCGTTGGCAGAACTTCTAACAGAACTCCAGGCGGCAGAGGGGCTATTTCGTCAAAGTGCTTAGGCACATGCCATGGTGACCCAAAAGGTTTCTACTTCTATGACGAAAGGCAAGAAGAAGAAGAAACAAACTGGGGCGAAGGCGGTGGGAGGTACTCAGGGAAGAGTGAAGAAGCCGAAAGACAAGTACTTCACTTATAAGCATACTAGACACTGGAAGAAGGACTGCCCCAACCGCAAGAACAAAGGTATATCTTTTGGTCTAGTCGTTGAAACATGTTTAGCGGTGTTATCTATCGGCACCTCGTGTGTAGATACGGGAGCCACTGATCATGTCTGCAATACTTTGCAGGGGTTCTAGGAAACCAGACGACTGGCTGAGGGGGAGATTACCGTGTACTTGGGCGATGCCACGAAGGTGGCGGCTGTTGCAGTGGGAGATGTTCATTTATCTTTTGAAAAAAATAAACTTTTGGTTCTTAAGAATTGCCTTTATGTACCCTTATTTAGAAAGAATTTAATTTCAGTTTCTAAATTGTTTATGGATGGATATGCTATTTCTTTTAATGATAGAGTTGTTATAAGAAGAAATAGGGACATTATCTGTTCGGGTGCATTGATAGGAAATTTGTACACACTTGAACCAAAACCTCCCACGATGCAAATTGAAGTTAATAACTCATCTTCTAATTCCAATAAGAGAAAAGAACCTTCGAAGATGAACCAAACATATCTTTGGCATCTTAGGCTTGGTAATATTAACCTAAGCAGAATTCAAAGGTTGATAGCTGATGGACCTTTGGGTTCATTAGTGGTGGAGGATCTCCCAACCTGTGAATCATGCATGGAGGGTAAGATGACCAAGAGGCCTTTTAAGGCCAAGGGGTATAGAGCCAAAGATGTGTTAGAATTGATTCATTTAGATTTGTGTAGTCCTATGACTATCCAGGCAAGAGGTGGTCTTGAATATTTTGTCTCTTTCATAGATGATTATTCAAGATATGGATGACACTATGATCTGATCGTGGTGGTGAGTACCTCTTGGGAGAGTTTAGGAACTACTTATCAGAGGCTGGGATTCAATCCCAATTGTCTGCACCTGGCACACCCCAGCAAAATGGTGTAGCAGAGCGAAGGAATAGGACTCTTATGGAGATGGTTAGATTGACGATGAGTTATTTTGAGTTGCCAGATTCGTTCTGGGGATATGCTCTAGATAGAGCGGTGTACATTCTGAACTTAGTTCCATCTAAATCAGTGCCTTCTACTCCCACAGAGTTGTGGACTGGGCGAAAGCCTAGTCTAAGACATATTCGGATATGGGGGAGTCCAGCACATGTGCTGAAAGCAGATGCTGGTAAGTTGGAACCTCGTACCGAAGTACGATTTTCGTTGGGTATCCTAGAGGAACGAAGGGTGGTTTATTTTATAGTCCTAGAGATCAGAGGGTGATCATTAGCACGAACGCCAGATTTCTAGAGGAAGACTATGTGATGAGCCACAAGTCCAAGAGTAAAATTGTTCTGGAATAATTAAAATGGGAAGTCACTTCTTTAGTACCACCGGTACAAGAGGATATACCACATGTCACTGCACCGTGTGTCACAGAGGATACACAGGTGATACCTCGTCGTTGTGGGAGGGTTATGAGATAGCCTGATAGATTCATGTTCTTGGGAGAATATTCTGATTTGGTCCCTGGCGAACATGAACTGGATCCCTAGACATATGACGAGGCAATCCAAGATAAAGATGTAGCATCTTGGCAAAGTGCAATGAATGCTGAGATTGAATTTATGGATTCGAATCAGGTCTGAGAGATAGTAGACCCACCCCATGGTGTAAAAACCATTAGATGCAAGTGGATCTACAAGAGAAAGAGAGGAATATATGGGAAGGTTGAGACCTTCAAAGCGAGGCTTGTTGCGAAGGGGTATACTCAGAAAGAGGGTATCGATTATGAGGAGACCTTTTTGCCGGTAGCCATGCTTAAGTCTATCTGGATTCTCTTATGAATAGCATCTCATATGGATTAAGAGGTGTGGCAGATTGATGTCAAGACAACTTTCCTTAATGGAAGTCTTGAGGAAAACATCTATATGAAGCAACCAGAGGGATTCATTGCAAAAGGCAAAGAGCATCTTGTATGTAAGCTTAATCGGTCCATTTATGGATTGAAGGAAGCTTCGAGGTCTTGGAACGTCCACTTTGATGAGGTAATCTAGTCTGATGGATTTATTCAAAGTCCGGATGAGTCTTGTGTATACAAGAGATGTGACGGAAATGTAGTGGTATTTCTTGTACTATACGTAGATGACATTTTATTGATTGACAACAATATCAAGATGTTATCGGACATAAGGGTATGATTGTCCAAATAGTTTGATATGAAGGACTTGGGAGAAGTGAGACACATCCTTGGGATCAAGGTTATAAGGGATCGCAGGAAAAGGATGTTGTGCATATCCCAAGCTTCATACATAGACACGATTATGAATCATTTTAGCATGCCGAACTCCAAGAAGGGTTTTCTACCTTTCAGGCATGGAGTTCCTTTATGTAAGGAGATGTGTCCTAGATCATCTGAGGAGATAGAGGAGATGAAGGCGGTTCCTTATGCTTCGGCAGTAGGAAGCCTCATGTATGTGATGCTATGTACGAGACCAGATATCTGCTTTACTGTGGGCATGGTCAGCAGATATCAGAGTAATCCAGGACAGGGACATTGAACTGCGGTAAAACATATATTGAAGTACCTGAGAAGGACTAGGGATTATATGCTGGTTTACCGGGCAGACCAATTACTCCCTGTGGGTTACACAGATTCCGACTTCCAATCTGATAGGGATAACAATAAGTCTACCTCAGGTTTTGTGTTTACTTTGGGAGGTGGAGCCATTGGATGGAGTAGTATCAAGCAAAAATGCGTTGCGGACTCCACCATGGAAGCTGAGTATGTGGCAGCCTCTGAGGCGGCCAAAGAAGCAGTGTGGCTCAGGAACTTCCTGATGGACTTGGATGTGATTCCTGGTTTGCCCAGAACTATCACAATTTATTGTGATAATAGTGGTGCAGTTGCAAACTCGAAGGAACCATGAGCCCATAAGGCTAGTAAACACATAAAGCGCAAGTACCACCTGATAGGAGAAATTGTAAAGAGAGGAGAAGTTGCTGTGGCCAAGATTGCATCAGAGGATATCCTGGCAGATCTTTTCACTAAGGCCCTTCCGGCGAGAGCTTTTGATAGGCATGTGGAGGGAATGAGGATCAGATGTATTACAGTTTAAGGACAACATAGTCTTTTAGTATAAGTGGGAGATTGTAGGGATGTATACTAAAAAGTCTATCTTTTGTATGAACATCTTTATTTTAAAATAAGAATCACATGATCATTGTTTGCATATTTTTATGGTTAGGCATATTGTGTAATACATTACATTGTAGATAACATGGTGTGTGGTGTCACATGGGAGATCATGTTATCGGCTCCTTGTAAAGAACGAGTAAGGGCTCACAACCGAGATGACTTTGGACAAACCATCGGAATGGTTGTAGTGTGATTTAGTATTGGTTTGTCTTGACCATAGAATCACACTAGTGCACTTTGAGTGTATTGAGAAGGACCGACTTAGAGGTGATTCGATTTATTGCTGACTACATAATCGAATCGGACCTCAGATATTATTATGTACATGCTCTTAATTCCGATATATTAACGGGCACATATACTTAGTATTCATCTCTTTGATTTACCAATGGGCGAGATTTATAGATTAAATCGATAGGCTCGGTAAGTTGGGAGATGATATTATTTATATGGTGTGCCGTTGATTATAGGAGGAAACCGTGTCCTATATATTAGGATGATGATGTCCCCTTGAAGAGCTCATAAGGTTTATCATGTAAACCCTGCAGGTGGACTTGGTCCGGCATGATGAAAAGGTTGAGTGGTACTACTCATGGAGTTAGATGTTGATTAATTAATGGTCAGGAAATTAATTAATAGACGGACATTCGAGATCTTAAACACGGGGAGAAAATGTACATATAATATATGGAGCTCATATTATCATATGGGGGTTGGTCAGGTAGATCAATGATAATCCTTTAGTTGATTGGATTATCATTAATGGATCGGACATTATGTGGGCTTGATCCATGGGTGGCCCAGATCCAACTCCTCCTCAATGTCCCTAATGTAGCCTATTAACACCTCATTAAGATTAAATCCAATGGATAGAAACAAAACTGTAGATCTATAGGTAGAGATTAAATCTCTAAGATCCGACGGTTGAGATTAAATATCTAGATCCGACGGTTGAGATTAAATCCCTAGAACCAATGGTAGAGATTAAAAGGAGGCTTATCCCTAACTCTATAAAAGGAGCTTGAGGGGTTGGAGTGGAGTAATCATCAAGAGAATCTAGGGTTTTGGAGGTTGGTGTTGGGTTTTTCCGAGCCGCAAAAACCGCTTTTTGCGTTGCGGAAACCTCGGAAGCCCCGGCCACGGATCCGTGCGAAGTATAAAAATTATAATTACATGTATGTGCTTACAAAAATCCTAGATCTACCTTAGATCTAAGAGGTTAGATTAACTTATCCGCCGCCCAAAAAGTCCACGAACTCGAGAGTGTCAAGTGCACACTCCTCTATGGTATCCACACAAGCAATAGGTGGAGAAAAAGACACTTGAGTGTGCTAGCACTCCTCTATGGTGTCTCGGCAATATGAGGTTGGAGAGGGAGAGCTTGAGAGAAAAATTCCCAAGGAAGAAGATGAAGTTAAGAGTGTGTAACTCACCAAATGAATTCTCCACCCATAACCCCAAAGTGGCCGGCCACTTCATGGAGGGGGGGTTACATGCATGCATGTAACTCCGATGACCCTTGGTCTCCCTCATGATGTGGCACCAATTGACCAAGTCAATGATGATGTGGAGCATCATCATTGGCCGGCCATGCCTAGTCATCATCATGACATGGCATTTGGTCAAGTCAAACTTGACCTTTCATCTTCCCTCTCAAGTCAAGTCAAACTTGACCTCTAATCTCCCATGGTTGATCAAATCTAACCACTTGACTCAAGTCAATTTAATATAATGAATCTCTATTCATTAATTTAAATTGATTTGATGAATCAAATCTCAATTAGACTCATTCAACACTTGAATCAACTTGAGTCTAACTCAATTAGTCTAATTTGGATTACTCTTAATCCAATTTGGTTCATCCCATGAACCTAATCCTCATGGTTCATCATATGAACCTAATCTCCATCTAATTGCTCTTATGTGTGTGACCCTATAGGTTCTTGTAACGTTGGCTATGTCCCTAAACCGATTTAGGAACATAAGCAATGAGCGGTATCTAGCAACACATCATTGCTACCCAAGTTACAAGAATGTTGAGCTCCAACATCACCTTTGTGACTACTAATTGTGACTCTCACAATATGTGACAATGTCCCTCTATCCTTGACATCTAGATTGACCAAACGAGGCATAGACCGTGTCATCCTCGGTACAATCTAAATCTTGAACTCCAAGTAGACTCACTCTAATCAAATGAGCTCAATATCTCATATTGACTCATTTGGGCATGGCCATGCACTTCGTGGTCTCACTCTATCAAGAATATCGATGTCACCCTCATATAGGAGGATAGATCCCATATACATCACTCACATCGGTCCTAATAATTCTTTACCTACCCAGTAATCGCCTTTATAGTCCACCCATTTACGGGTGACGTTTGACGAAGCCAAAGTATGCAACTCATTATGTAGGGAACCATGGTGACTTCAGGTCTAAGGACTAATAGTCATACTAATAGCCATATGAGAAAGTATATGACACTCATATAACGATCCATGATACTTTCTCATGGCGGGTCATTCAGTATACATTCTCCAATGCATACCCATGTGTCAACTTGATATCTCATATCCATGAATTGTGAGATCAAGTCATCTTGTTGACCTACATGCTAGTCTCTACGCATTAACATTGTCCCTGAATGTTAATACTCGACTAGGAATTATTAAGAGTAGTGTTCTCTATATCATCTCATTATCGATTCAACCAATCGATTGATATAGATAAGAACCTACTACTCAAGGACATTATTATATTTAGTTATTTGACACCAATACAAGTAAATATAATAACCATGCCTTTATAAATAGGAATATGATACAATAAAGTCCATACAACAATCATCACATGATTGGCTCTAGGGCTTTCACTAACAATCTCCCACTAGCACTAGTGCAAATCACCGTAGTATCTAATACCCAATGACCTAGTGTGACCATCATGCTTTTTCTGTGCTAAAGCCTTGGTCAAGGGATCTGCGATGTTAGCCTCTGTGGGTACTCTGCAAATCTTCACATCTCCTCGATCGACAATCTCACGAATGAGATGGAAGCACCGATATATTCGGCCTCTGTTGTAGAATCAATAACTGTGTCCTGCTTGGAACTCTTCCAGCTCACAGTGCTACCTATTCAAGCAAAACACGAACCCTGACTGCGATCTATAATCATCCTGGTCAGTTTGGAAGCTGGCATCGCTGTAACCCTTTACAACTAGCTCCTCATCGCCTCCAAATATCAAGAAATATTCTTTAGTCCTTCTCAAGTACTTAAGAATATTATTGACTGCTATCCATGACGCTCACCTGGATCTGACTGGTATCTACTCGTCATGCTCAAAGCATACGAGACATCAGGACGAGTACACAGCATGGCGTACATGATAGATCCTATAGCAGATGCGTAAGGGATCTTATCCATGCGGTCTCTCTCGTCTCTAGAAGAGGGACTTTGAGTCTTCGAAAGACTCACACCATGTGACATCGGCAGAAGTCCTTTCTTGGAATTCTGCATGGCAAACCGAAGTAATACCGTGTCAATGTATGTACTCTGACTTAGGCCAAGCAATCTCTTAGATCTATCTCTATAGATCTTGATGCCTAGAATACAGGCTGCTTCACCTAAGTCCTTCATTGAGAAGCACATCCCCAGCCAAGTCTTCACAGCATCAGAGCGAAGGGATGTCATTCCCAATGAGTAGTATGTCATCCACATACAATACAAGGAACACAACTGTTCCCATTAACCCTCTTGTAGACACAGGTTCATCTTCATTCTTGATGAAACCAAACTGTTTGATCGTGATCATCGAATCGAAGATTCCAACTCCGAGAAGCTTGCTTTAGCCCATAAATGGACCTTTGCAACTTGCATACCTTCCCAAGATATCTTTGTGGATCTACAAAACTCTCGGGTTGTGTCATGTACACATCCTCGAGTAAGTTTCCATTCGTAAACGCAGCTTTTGACATCCATCCGCCAGATCTCATAATCGTGGTATCTTTGCAATAGCAAGCAAGATCCGAATGGACTTAAACATCGCCATCGGAGAAAAGGTTTCATCATAGTCAATACCATGAATTTGCTTGAAACCTTTAGCCACCAATCGCCCTTATAGGTATGCGTAAGTCCATCCATGTCCCGTCTTTCTCCTAAAGACCCACTTACACCCAATGGGTTTGACCCTTCGTGGATCAACCAAAGTCCATACTTGGTTAGTGTACATGGATTCCATCTCTGATCTCATGGCGCCTAGCCATTTCTCGTAACTGGCTCATCAGCCTTCTCGATAGGAGGTAGGCTCATTCTCAATGAGCATAACATCATCATGGTCGACAAGAGAAATGAGTATCTCTCAGTCGACGACGCACTATCGACTGCCAAGAGGTAGGTCTACTTGAATATGTGGTTGTTCCACAACTCTTTGTGCAACAACCTCATCACCCACAACACTTTGTGGTTCCTGTTCAACCTCCATCAAGGCCTCAGTGCTATGGTCCTTATCTTGAATTTCTTCAAGATCGAAGGTACTCCCACTAGTTTTTCTAGAAACAAAATCCCTTTCTAGAAAAACCCCAGTCTTTGCCACAAACACTTTGTGCTGACTGGGAATGTAGAAGTAATATCCCTTTGTATCCTTGGGATATCCAACAAAATAGCACCTATCGGATTTGGGTCCCAGTTTGTCTGAGACTTGACATCGAACGTAAGCCTCACAACCCCAAATCCTCATAAAAGACATCTTGGGATTTTTCCCTGTCCATATCGTATATGGTGTCTTTACCACAGCCTTGGATGGTACACGGTTAAGGGTAAAGGCTGCTGTGTCCAGAGCATATCCCCAAAAGGATATAGGAAGATCTGTGTGACTCATCATAGATCGTACCATATCCAATAGGGTACGATTCCTCCTTTCGGATACACCATTCCACTGTGGTGTTCCAGGAGGAGTGAGTTGGGATAGAATCCCACACTCAGCTAGATAGTCACGAAACTCATGGCTAAGGTATTCACCACCTCGATCTGATCGAAGTATCTTAATACTCTTGCCAAGCTGGTTTTGTACTTCATTCTTGAATTCTTTGAATTTTTCAAAGGATTCAGATTTATGTGTCATAAGATACACATAACCATATCTACTGAAGTCATCAGTAAATGTAATGAAGTACCTGTAACCACCTCTAGCAGCAACATTGAAAGGACCACATACATCACTATGTATAAGTCCTAACAAATCTGTTGCTCTTTCGCTATGTCCACTAAAGGGAGTCTTGGTCATCTTACCTAAAAGGCAAGACTCGCATGTCTCATATGATTCAAAATCAAATGAGTCTAGCAGCCCATCCTTATGGAGCTGAGATAAGCGACTCTCATTTATGTGACCTAAGCGACAATGCCAAAGATAAGTTTGGTTCAACTCATTTGACTTGAACCTCTTGGTACTTATGTTATAGATAAGGCTTTCTAAGTCTAGAAAGTAGAGTCCGTTCATTAGTGGTGCACTACAATAGAACATATCATTTAAATAAACTGAACAACATTTGTTCTTTATTATAAATGAAAATCCTTTCTTGTCCAAACAAGAAACTGAAATGATGTTCTTGGTTAAGGCAGGCACATAACAACATTCATCTAATTCTAATACAAGCCCAGGAGGGCGTAGATAGATCATAAGTTCCTACAAGAATAAAGAAGAACCCTTGCTCCATTGCCTACTCAGAGGTCCACCTCGCCTTTGTCAATGCCCCCTGCTATTTCTCACCGCACATTGGTACAAATGTGAGATGCACATCCGGTATCTAATACCCAAGATGAAGAAATAGATAGATTTACTTCTATAACATTTATACCTGAAGTAGAAGTCTCACTTCTCTTCTTCTTAAGATCTTCCAGGTATGCCTTGCAGTTACGCTTCCAGTGTCCTGCTTCCTTGCAGAAGAAGCAAACCCCTTCCTTGGCTACCCCTCCTTTGGGTTTAAGTTCTTTGCCTTTGCCCTTGGCTTGGGACTTTCCCTTACCTTTAGGCTTGCCCTTGCCTTTCTTTTCGCACCATCAAAATGGTGTCGATTTACCTTCTTAAGGTTAAGCTCAGCTCAACATGCCGAGCATTTCAGTAATGACTTATCAATTTCATTCATGTTATAATTCATGACAAATTGATCGAAGGCTCTTGGCAAAGATTGCAAGATTAGGTCAGTGGCCAGCTCTTGGCCAAGTGGGAATCCCAGCCTTTGTAGGTTTTCTACGTACCCAATCATCTTGAGTACATATGTACCTACGGGAGTCCCTTCTTGCATTTTGGACCCAAATAATGCCTTAGAGACTTCATATCTCTCATGCCTAGCTTGTCCTTGATATAGTTGACGAAGATGTCCAACCATATCATAAGCATTCATGAACTCGTGTTGCTTCTGAAGCTCAGAGTTTATGGTCGCGAGCATTAGACATGACACATCTAATGCATCATCTTGATGCTTCTTGTAAGCATCTTTGTCAGCTCGCGAGACATTGGCAGGAGGTGCCTCCGGAATGGGCTGCTCCAGGATGTACAACTTCCTTTCTTGGGTGAGAACAATTCTCAAGTTCCTGTACCAGTCCAGGAAATTTGCTCCATTGAGCTTGTCCTTCTCAAGGACGGATCGCAGAGAGAGAGTGTTCGTGGTTGTCGACATAGTTATCTACAACATACAATGCAGAGAATTAATATCATATTCCTTTTATCATTTAATTAGGCCTTTAATCAAATGATGCTCCCACTAAATTATAGGAATTTTGTAGAATCGAGTTATGGATGTGGTCAAACCACTTTTACTAGATTCATACAAACTAGCTATAATTCTTGCGGGACAAGATCCACATCATACTAAGCCTTGAGTTAGCTTTGGCTAAATCGCCCAAGACTTAGTACGATCGGTGGGTAACACATTACCGATTACATCTCTATGCAACTCTTGTTTATAGGATTAAGACCCACATTTACAAAAGACCTTGAGTTAGCTTTGGATAAATCGCCCAAGATTTAGTGTAAATGCGATCTTAACCTATCTTTCCAACGATTGGAATATGCCTATAGTTCTACTCGATCCAATTGAGTTAACTAGTTTTGCTGAATCTAATTGAGCTTACTCTAACCCGAGTCGTGATAGGCGGGACCAAGATTGTCCCTCCGCACCCTACCAAGATAATGTGCGTTGCTCTGCTTTGGCAGATTCAACAACAACAAATGATCGAGGTAGTGATGGGTATCAAGGCTCGGTAGGCATTTTCGAGTTGATTCGATTATGATCTAATCTAATCGTAATGTGTATCTTATACGCATTTAGGCCTTTATTATCCTATATTAGCATGCATCATATACATACATTAATTATTCTAGCATGCATCATATACATACAAGAAAATTAACCTAGCATGCATCATATACATACAAACATGTTTCTACTAGCATGCATCACATACATACAAGCAAAATCAATTAAATATACATATATATATATCAACATATATATATATCATTAAATGTGATATAGTCATGGCCCTACTACGATCTTCTCAAGCCAATGAGAAGATCGGACGGTCAACCTAAGGCTAGCGGCTTCTCCAAGCGCTTCCTTTGACCGCCATGTGTCGTCGTCACCCTTCTCGTAAGCTCGCCTTCAAGTGGACTTTCCACCGCTCCATTTTTGTACATTACAAATACGAAACTCGAGTTACATTCGAGTCTAAAACTATTTACAACTAGAATATTAAAAGAATAGGCGCGACGCGCAGGTCGCAAACACTTTACAACACGCACAACCACAAAACGGCACGCAGACCGTATTATGAATTACAACACACTTAATCCAATCCAATTGGGTTATTGGGCCATGACAATCACAGAATTATACATAATTCTAAATTATGTATTTTTACAGAAATTTCTATAATTTTTCCTAATTTATTTCGAATTTATGAGTCAACTCTCCGTAACGGTCCCGCTAAGCGGTTTAAGGCGCGATCGGGACATGACCCCTTTCGGGATAGGGGCAGCACCTACCGCAAAAAATAAACTTTGCGAGTGTCCCTACAATGATCTTACAGCGACTTAAGTCGCTGTCCCAAAAACCTAAAGCGAGAACTCGCCGATTCGGAGAGTTTTTCTCGACGGTTGAAGCCTACGAGTATCCCAACACTCGTTGCTTCGACTCTACGAGAAAAATACCCAAAAATTCTATAAAATAAGAAAATTTACAGAAACATATAAATCTGTAATTTTTATATCTAATATAAAAACTACAAAAACGAAACACATACATGCTTCGCACGTGGCTCTGATACCACTGTTGGGTTTTTCCGAGCCGCAAAAACCGCTTTTTGCGTTGCGGAAACCTCGGAAGCCCCGGCCACGGATCCGTGCGAAGTATAAAAATTATAATTACATGTATGTGCTTACAAAAATCCTAGATCTACCTTAGATCTAAGAGGTTAGAACGTTACCCTCGTAGCGACGCCCTTCGCTTATCCCGCTCGTCCAAAAGTCCGCCGGAACTCGAGAGTGTCAAGTGCACACTCCTCTATGGTATCCACACAAGCAATAGGTGGAGAAAAAGACACTTGAGTGTGCTAGCACTCCTCTATGGTGTCTCGGCAAGATGAGGTTGGAGAGGGAGAGCTTGAGAGAAAAATTCCCAAGGAAGAAGATGAAGTTAAGAGTGTGTAACTCACCAAATGAATTCTCCACCCATAACCCCAAAGTGGCCGGCCACTTCATGGAGGGGGGGTTACATGCATGCATGTAACTCCCATGACCCTTGGTCTCCCTCATGATGTGGCACCACTTGACCAAGTCAATGATGATGTGGAGCATCATCATTGGCCGGCCATGCCTAGTCATCATCATGACATGGCATTTGGTCAAGTCAAACTTGACCTTTCATCTTCCCTCTCAAGTCAAGTCAAACTTGACCTCTAATCTCCCATGGTTGATCAAATCTAACCACTTGACTCAAGTCAATTTAATATAATGAATCTCTATTCATTAATTTAAATTGATTTGATGAATCAAATCTCAATTAGACTCAATCAACACTGAATCAACTTGAGTCTAACTCAATTAGTCTAATTTGGATTACTCTTAATCCAATTTGGTTTATCCCATGAACCTAATCCTCATGGTTCATCATATGAACCTAATCTCCATCTAATTGCTCTTATGTGTGTGACTATAGGTTCTTGTAACGCTGGTAATGTCCCTAAACCGATTTAGGAACATAAGCAATGAGCTGTATCTAGCAACACATCATTGCTACCTAAGTTACAAGAATGTTGAGCCCAACATCACCTTTGTGACTACTAATTGTGACTCTCACAATATGTGACAATGTCCTCTATCCTTGACATCTAGATTGACCAATCGAGGCATAGACCGTGTCATCCCTGCAGACAATCTAAATCTTGAACTCCAAGTAGACTCACTCTAATCAAATGAGCTCAATATCTCATTGACTCATTTGGGCATGGCCATGCACTTCGTGGTCTCACTCTATCAAGAATATCGATGTCACCCCTGGCCATATAGGAGGGATAGATCCCATCTACATCACTCACATCCTCCGCATAATTTGTTACATACCCAAGAATCGCTTTTATAGTCCACCCATTTACGGGTGACGCTTGAAGCCAAAGTATGCAACTCATTATGTAGGGAACCATGGTGACTTCAGGTCTAAGGACTAATAGTCATACTAATAGCCATATGAGAAAGTATATGACACTCATATAACGATCCATGATACTTTCTCATGGTGGGTCATTCAGTATACATTCTCCAATGCATACCCATGTGTCTACTTGATATCTCATATCCATGACTTGTGAGATCAAGTCATCTTGTTGACCTACATGCTAGTCTCTACGCATTAACATTGTCCCCGAATGTTAATACTGACTAGGAATGATTAAGAGTAGTGTTCTCTATATCATCTCATTATCGATTCAACCAATCGATTGATATAGATAAGAACCTACTACTCAAGGACATTATTATATTTAGTTATTTGGCACCAATACAAGTAAATATAATAACCATGCCTTTATAAATAGGAATATGATACAATAAAGTCCATACAACAATCATCACATGATTGGCTCTAGGGCTTTCACTAACAGTTGGCGGCAAGGCATAGGAATTAGGGTTTGGGCTTGGGCGGCACCTAATAAGGAAATTTTTCCTTGTGTTGTTCTTCTTCCCCAAGCTACCGGCGCCCTTGGAGTTCCTTCCAGCCATTGGCCGGCATCCAAAACAGGTCCTCTTCTTCTCCTTGGCCAGTGGAACAATGGTTTTGGGTCCTCCCTTCAAGCTTTTGGTCGGCCACTCTCAAACTCCTCCTCTTTCTTGGCCGGCGGCAAGGTTTCCTTTGGGTTCTTGTTGGTTGGCTATAGGAAGAAGAAGAATCTTGTTTCTATTCTTCCTCTTGCTTTGGAAGAGCAAGGAAGGAAGATTTGTGATCTAGGAGCTTCAACTTTTGGTAGATCGTCGCCCACACGACGTCCGAAAGGAGGAAGGTCATACATTAGAAGATCGAGAGGTATACCTATTCTTCATTCTCTTTTGTAAAATGTTTGTTTTTGTTTTACAATTATGAGCATGTAATATTCTATTTGTGGCTAAATAATACTTGTATCCTGATCATAAATACAAAAGCCGGCGATCCAGACATCGTCTATTCCGTAGCTACTCCTAGAATAGAGGTTGGTCGCTTGAACAACGAATTTGTTCAAGTAACCACTCTAAACGAATAGAAAGACGATGACTTGATTGTTTGAGCAATCCCTTTTATCTAGGATTAAATTTTTTAATCCGGGGACATCAATGGGATCGCCATGAACAAACAACCAAGGTGTTGTGGGAAGCGAAGTTTCCCCTCACGGACTCGATAAGCAAAACCCTTCCCCGACGTCCAAGATTCATCTTCTCATCCTTTTCTCTTGGCCGGCACACTCTCTACTTTTCCAAGGGCCGGCGGCATCAAGGGGTGTGGTGATCCTTTTCCCATAGCCGGCAACATCTCCTTGTTCTTCTCATTGGCCGACGGCAAGCACCAAGCTTGGAGCTTGGTGGTCGGTTAAAGAAAGGAGAAGAGTTTTGTTTTATCATCTTCGTTTGTTCGGAGTGAACAAGGAGAGGAAGATTGGTGATCTAGGAGGCTTCGACTTTTGGAAGATCGTCGCCCACACGACGTACAAAAGGAGGAAGGACATACAATAGAAGATCAAGAGGAATAATGTTTGTTCATATTCTTTTGTATTATGTCAATAATTGTCTTTCAATTATATGCATGTTGTATGTTTTTATATGTGGCTAATTTACTTGGACCCAGAATACAAACACAAAAACCGGCAATCCATACATCGTCTATTCCGCGGCTAATCGTAGAATAGAGGTTGGTTGCTTGAACAACAAGTTTGTTCAAGTGACTACTCTAATCAAATAGCACGACGATGAAATGGTAGCTTGGGTAATCCCTAATTGTCATGGATTAAATTTTTAATCCAGGAACGATGACGGGATCGCGATGAACAAGCAATCGAGTTGAAGTGGGAAGCAAAGTTTCCTCCCTTCACATGCTTGGACTTTCCAATTGCCAGACCCATGCTTGGACTTACCAATTCCCAAGTACCCATGACTTAGACTTTACCATTGCCAAGACCCATGCTTGGACTTTTCAATTGCCATGTACTTATCACTTGGGGTTTCAATGCCAAGTACACAAGACTTGGACTTTTCAATGTCAAGTGTCCCACTTGGACTTCTCCATCATATGGTCAATCCCATGTCAACCTATTGTCAAAAAATTATCAACTCATTGACAAACATCAAAATACTACTCGAGTCAAACTCAAGTCTGGTCAATCGTGACCTAGGCTGATTGCACCAACAACATCATGGGACTCTTCCTAATCTATATCGTATATGGTGACTCTAGAGCATATCCCTAGAAGGAAGAAGGAAGAGCTATCTAACTCATCATTGATCATACCATATCTAATAATGTACAATTTCTCCTTTCTGATACACTATTCTACTATGGTGTTCCCAGGGGATTGAGTTGATATATTATCCTAATGTCAACTAGATGGTCATGAAACTCTTGGCTAAGGTATTCTCCATCTCGATCTGATCGATGCATCTTAGTACTCATACCAAGTTGGTTTTGACTTCATTCTTTAATTGTTTGAAATTTTCAAAGGATTCAGATTTGTGGTTAATAAGATACACATAACCATATTGATGTGAGCAAAATATATAGGATTTTAGGAGTAGTTTTTGCTCACATCTCATTACATTTTATATTTGTTTCAAGCATATTTCACTTTGTTTTGCATGCATTTTCTATTTTCTGGTTTGGGGATCTACACTTTGTACTTTTGTGTGCAGGATAACATTTCATGGGGATAAGGCACAATTTCAGAGCAAGAGAAGGGCATTTTGCAGTTGGACATAGAAGGGGACACGGCCTGGGCGTGTGGCTACACACGACCGTGTCTTGGGTTCGAAAATAGCAGCCACAACCTCACACATGGGCGTGTGGTTGCCAGACAACTTGACACAATTAAGGTTTTTTCGAGATTTCGTGAAGATCCGGCCTCATGTCTATATACAGGAGGCTATGCTCAAACCCTAGGGAAAAGGCCCGACGATCGGGATGGCACACCGGTGCCCTAAAAAGCACTGAAAAATCACAATGGGGAGGAAGAAAGTCATTGGAGATCTGAATTTTGCACTTCAACGCCGGAGAGAAGAGTCACATTGCATTGTAATTTATGTTCCTTGCTTAATTTTTATGGTTTATACGAACATGATCGTGCTTTGTGTTTCTCCTTTCTTATCTATGGAGTAGACTCTCCGATTCTAGGATTAGGGAGTAGTTTGTGTGCGTAGAAAATGTTATTCAAAATTTGAATTATGTTCTTGAATTTATATTTGCAATTGTCGTTTGGTTTTAGATCTATAGTTTTTGTTTTGGTTTTCTATCTTCTGTTCTAGGCGATACGAGGGGTGACAGCCCTTGTATCTAAGATTTAGGAGAATCAAGGAGGAACCTAGGGGTTGACCTCATCTCTCATAACCGTGGTTAGAAGGATGCGATAGAGTAGGAAACACACCTCATTTTTGACTCGTCGTAGGGATCGATTCGGCATCCTATACTGACTATTCCGTCTTAAGTCCACGGGTCGACCTTGTAATGGCAGAGGTAGCTTCCGATAGATGCGAAGGCTCATCGGGGGAGTGTATGATGTCCTTTCCACAAAACCGTAGCTAGAACCCGAGATGAAACCCATTTGACAATGTGTTCTGCGACACACAAACGAAATCGAAATCCTAGAATCCCTTCCAAAATCTTGCAACACAGTTCCTATCTTCTTCAGTGTGACACCGTATTGAGTTGGGACCACCGTCAACCCTCGCATTTACAACCCTTAAATCTGAATTCCGAATAATAACCTTTGTTGGTGCAATCATCCCAGGGTGACCGAGTTTGACTCGGGCAATACTTTGATAGTATTTTGATGATAGACAAAACTCATGACATGGGATTGTCATGGGAAAGTCCAACATAGAGTTGGCATGGAACATCAAAGTATGGAGCTTGGTGTGGGAAAGTCCAACATGGAGTTGGCATGGAAAATCCAAGCATGGAGCTTGGTGTGGGAAAGTCCAACATAGAGTTGCATGGAAAATTCAAGCATGGGGCTTGGTGTGGGAAAATCCAAAGCAATGCGAAACCGTGCGCTTGGTACATGTGGGAAGTCTTGAGGACTTGGCAAGTTCACTAGGCTCGGGGTCCTTGAGGTTGTGAAGGATGGCATTGCGAACCCGTGCGCTTAGTGCATCCGAGGGACCGCCGGACAGGGAGCGAATGGAGTGAGGCCCAAGGGAAGCATACTTTGAGGGCATGAGACGCGAAGGATGGCATTGCGAAGCCATGCACTTGGCGCATCTGAGAGACGTAGGCCGAGGGAAAAGAGCTTCGGTGGGGAACTCCATGAGGGATGAAGTGGACTTGGCCAAGGGGCTAAGACTGGTTGTCGGATGCTCAAATAGCTTGATGTTTGAGGTTTTACCCGACATCATTCTACTGACATAGGTGCCAGTCGACTGCTCTAGGTCATATGGGTTTGACCAGTGTTTGATCAGAAATTCGGTGATCGACACCGATCCATGGGAGGGCAAATAATCGCTTAAGGGAAGCGGTCGAATGATAGCACTATGCGGGCACGCTAGTCGATCTCGCCAAAGACTCAATCGATGGGTACCCGATCGATGGGTGCCATCAGTTGACTGATGTGTTATCCGTTGGAACTTAACCAACGTGGATCTGGCCGTTGTGAGACAACGGCTACAAGACCAATCGACTAATGGTCACGATCAGTCGACTGATGCGCGCGAAATTAACTTGATGCACGTTATAAATGAAGCTAAAGTGGGAGGATTTCGCCAAGCCTTTTGGGAAGTTATTGGAGGGGAATTGCTGTTGTATTCCAGACCTTAAAGAGCCATCTAAAGCAAGCAACAAGCAAAACGATCAAAGCAATCGGTGAAAGTTTTCTTGTGTATTGTATTTTTGTATTTGCTTGTATTTCTATATTACATTGTAATTGCTTGTGAGAGGTTTCTCCACCTCCAACGTGTTGTCGAGAAGGAGTGATTTAGTTAGTGTCATGTGTATAACGAGAGCTCGGAGAGCTCGCCCGTGGAGTAGGAACCATTCGGTTCCAAACCACGTATATCATGTGTGTTTGCGTGTGATTGAATTTGTTGTTAGTATTTATATTTGTATTAGTATTCCACTGCGCTAACGACAATTGTAGATGAGCATGCAATGAGAACGATCTTATTCCACCATACGACGAAAGAGGGCTATTCACCCCCCCTATAGCCGGCCAACACATCGATCCCCTACAAGTGGTATCAGAGCCAAGGCACTTGTTGAGGACTAACTGCCGAAACAAGCAATTCAAGGATGGCTGGCTATAACATCCATCCACCAAAATTCGATGGAGATTTTGCTTGGTGGAAGAAACGGATGGAGGTATATCTCAAAACCGACTTTGATTATATGATTATTGTAGAAAACGGTTTTGAGATGCCTAGGGACAAAGACAACAAGCCCATTGAGAAGTCAAGGTGGACCCAAGACCAAATCAAGGACTTCAAGATAAATCTCGAGGTAATAAAATTACTTATTGATTTGTTACCTAACCATATTTGGTCTAGATTGGGTGACTATAGAGATGCAAGGGAACTATGGAATAAGATAATAAATTTCCAAGAAAATTCCCAACCGGCACAAGTAGAGGAGAATGCCGAAGAAGAAGCACCCACAACATTTGAAGATGTTGATGATTTGGTGGAGACCTCCACCTCTAGCATTGAGGGGGAGGAAAGGATTTCCATTCCGGAGCAAGATCAAAATGAAGCTTCTACCTCCGGAAGAAGTGAAGAGGCCTCCACCACCTCCCTAGGTAACTCAAGTGTTGTTATTTTAAATAAAAATCACATAATATGCTTTGAGTGTAGGGAGAAAAAGCATTACAAGATCAAATGCCCTAAATTGGATAAGGAAAAGGCATGGCACCAAAAGTCAACCCAAAGTCAAAGGATGCTGGAGTCCCCACAACTAGAAGGAAAGAGCACATTGTGTGTTTTAAATACAATCAAAAGGGGCACTACCGAAGCCAATGCCCTAGGGGGAGGAAGAAAGGGCAAGAAGGTGTATCTCATGTAGGGGGAGCTCCCAAAGCTAACCCTAAGGTATATTTAAATAATGCACTTTCAATTCCTAAAGTTAAAAGGCATGCTAAAAATTATTTTACTTGTCTTGCCATTATTAATGAAAAGCATGCTAGTAGAAATAATAAGGTTTATTGTTTAGGTGCTAAGCATGTTCATGTAACTAAGGACAAACCTAGGACTCATAATTCTAGAAATATTTTACCAAAGGGGTCCATTAGGAGAATAAAAAAAAAATTGGGTATTAATCCCAAAAAGTCTTGGCACATGCCTAAGAACAAGAGGCCTTCCCAAAAACCTAATGAAAATTCAAAATTGAGGAAATTGGAGTTAGAAAACCAAGTCTTGAGGTCAAGACTTGAGAGAATGGAGAAAACCCTTAGAATCATAGAAAATTCAATTCTAGGGTCATATGCCCAAAAGTCAAAACCTAGAAAGCAAGAATGGTATAAGGGCAAGGAAGGTTTGGGTCACAAACCTAAGCCCAAGAAGACTTATCATAATGCTCCATTTGATTATGGAACAATTTCTAGGTCTATAAAAACCATGGCGAATAGGGAAGTTATCCCTAAGTCTAGCCATGGTGTTTGCTTAGTGGCTAAGGACTTAAGAAAATATAAGAAAGCCACTAGGAAGGTCATTGGGGGAGTTACCTCTAGAGTTGACCTAGGAAAGACCCAAAAGACAATGGCTTCAAAGCTAAAAGGGTCATTAGGAAGGTATCTAGGGAAGTTATCCCTAGGGAATACCTTGTTAACCCAAGGAGCTCCAATAGGTATTGGGTTCCTAGAAGTGTGATCGATTCATGCTAGATGGGTTAGGGTGTGTCAACCCTAAGTGGATGGGTAGTTAACCTAGCCATGGTGAGTTGACACATTAGGGTGTGCCAATATGCCTTGAGAAGTTGAAAAATGATTAAATTGGCACATTTAGGTCTTAGAGGTATTTGTGTGTCATTTTGGGTTTATGGCACACTTGGAAGATAATGGCTTTAAAGTAAAATGGAATTAATCCTAGAAATGGCAATTTGGATTTAACACTTAGGTATTCCATACCTTAGCATATTTTACTTGCCATGATTTATTTGCCTTGTCATGTCATGACATCATTTTGATTTTTACCTCTAAAAATGTCATGATCATGTTTAGACTTATTCTTTATATGTCATGTATGCTAAAATGTCATTCACATGCCATGACATCATGATTTTGTCACATGCTTAGTTAAATCATATTTATGCCATAATCATTATCATGCATATAACTAAAATGAAATTAAGGGGTATGGCATGATTTGATAGGAATCAAATAATATTGCCTAGAAATATGCATGAAACCATTAAAAGAACAAAAACCCCACATCTCACTAAAAACTTGACTTGTATGTGTTTTACACATCTAGATACAAGTGAGATGTTTAGGAAAAAGGAATTAAAGGTTTCAAAAACATTTTGAAAACATTTTGAAAAACCTTGGTGAAGTATATCTTTTGATAGCTATCACTATTGAATGGGATGATACAAAGAGGGCTCAATATTGAAGCTTTTCTTAACTTTTGGACTTTGTATCAATCTCTTAATTTAGTGGGTAAAATAATTTTCAAATATTTTTCACCCATAGTGTTTATGATAAGTATTATACGTATGAATTTTCAAGATTTTCAAAACTACGTATATTTACATATGGATTTCAGAAATTCATTTCGAAAATCTCAAGAATAGATTATCATCGACCGGAATGAATATCGATCGTGATGCCAAACGATCGACCGTAATTGACAGAGTCGACTGGTACATGCTGATTTTGGGTAAACCTTGGAGGTTAGGGCCATGTTCAGCTGTGTTTTGGTCTCTTAACCACTCCTAACCCTAGGACATGCTTGGGAGAGCATTAGAAAGGGTGGGAATCCATTGGATATGGATTAGGATAAGTGTTAAGGGTGAGTATCAATTTTAAGGTGGATGAGAGTTCATTGTTGAACTTTGCCTTAATTTTGATTGGTCAAATGTTCCTATTGGCTTAGGGACTATCCAAGGACATTGTTGGTGCAATGGTCAAGGGGGAGCAAGCCTCTAGGGGGAGGTATCCATCATGGGAAGATGGATATGTATTTCCTTATCGGAGGAAAATTGGGTTGCCTCTCTTTAAGTGATATGGGATCACTAGAAAGATTGTAGGCATGTGTTCCTCCAAGGGAGAGATTGTAAGATCTCATTGGGATATGAGACATTCATACACTTGGGGAGGGCCTTTTTGATGTAATGTCAAAAAGGGGGAGAAGTTACCAAGTTACCAATTAGGTTTGGAATTCTCATTTGGGATGTGAGAATTGCCAATATGAGAGAATTGGTAAACTTGAGATGGTAGTTTTGTCAATCATCAAAAAGGGGGAGATTGTTGGTGCAATCGACCCATGTTGACTCGAGTTTGACTCGAGCAGTACTTTGATAGTATTTTGATGATAGACAAAACTCATGACATGGGTTGTCATGGGAAAGTCCAACATGGAGTTGGCATGGAAAATCCAAGCATGGAGCTTGGTGTGGGAAAGTCCAACATGGAGTTGGCATGGAAAATCCAAGCATGGAGCTTGGTGTGGAAAAGCCCAACATGGAGTTGGCATGGGAAATCCAAGCATGGGGCTTGGTGTGGGAAAATCCAAAGCATTGTGAAGCCGTGCGCTTGGTGCTTGTTGAGAAATGCATTGCGAAGCCGTGCGCTTGGTGCATGTGGGAAGTCTTGAGGACTTGGCAAGTTCACTAGGCTCGGGGTCCTTGAGTCAGTGAAGGATGGCATTACGAAGCCGTGCACTTGGTGTATCCGAGGGACCGCTGGACGAGGAACGAATGGAGTGAGGCCCAAGGGAAGCATACTTCGAGGGCATGAGACGTGAAGGAT
Organism: Wurfbainia villosa; assembly: GCA_025175895.1. Classification (NCBI taxonomy): domain Eukaryota; kingdom Viridiplantae; phylum Streptophyta; class Magnoliopsida; order Zingiberales; family Zingiberaceae; genus Wurfbainia; species Wurfbainia villosa. The sequence continues at coordinate 28,524,153 of CM045988.1, forward strand.
GGCGTTGCGAAGCCGTGCGCTTGGCGCATCCGAGGGACGTAGGCCGAGGGAAGAGAGCTTCGGTGGGGAACTCCATGAGGGATGAAGTGGACTTGGCCAAGTGGCTAACACTGGTTGTCGGATGCTCAAACATCTTGATGTTTGAGGTTTTACCCAACATCAGTCGACTAGCATAGGTGCCAGTCGACTGCTCTAGGTCGTATGGGTTCGACCAAAGGTTCATCAATGAGACGGCCGATCACGATCGCCATGGAGGGCGCCGATCGCTTAAGGGAAGAAGTCGACTGATAGCATTGTGTACAAGCACAGAAGCTAGTCAAGCTCACCAGCACTCGACTGATGGGTGCCATCAGTCGACTGATGGGTGCCATCAGTCGACTGATGTGTGATCCGTAGGAACTTAACCAACATGGATCTGGCCATTGTGAGACAACGCTTGTCTGCCGATCGATGGTCACGATCACCGATCGATGCGGCGCGAAATCATCTTGATGCAGGTTATAAGTGAAGGTCAAGTGGGAGCATTTCGCCAACCCTTTTAGGAAGCTATTAGAGGGGAATTGTTGCTGCATTCCAGACCTTCAAGAGCCATCTAAAGCTAGCAACAAGCAAAGCGATCAAAGCAATCGGTGAAAGTTTTCTTGTGTATTGTATTTGTGTATTTGCTTGTATTTCTATATTACATTGTAATTGCTTGTAAGAGGTTTCTCCACCTCCGACGTGTTGTCGAGAAGGAGTGGTTTAGTTAGTGTCGTGCACATAACTAGAGCTCGGAGAGCTCGCCCGTGGAGTAGGAACCATTCGGTTCCGAACCATGTATATTGTGTGTGTTTGCGTGTGATTGTATTTGTTGTTAGTATTCATATTTGTATTAGTATTCCGCTCCACTAACGACAATTGTAGACGATCACACAATGAGAACGATCGTATTCCACCGTACAACGAAAGAGGGCTATTCACCCCCCTCTAACCGACCAACACATCGATCTCCTACAACCTCCACTTACCAAATCGGTACTCGAATCTTAGTCCCTGTGGGATCGATAATCTGTTTATTACTTGATGACATCCATGCACTTGCGGGCATTGAGCATGAGTGCACACTTCGAGTCCTCGACGGTCTTCGTCGCGAGATTTGAGGTCGCATTCGCGTGCATCAAGTTTTTGGCGCTGTTGCTAGGGACTAATTAATTCGATATCGAATCTAATGTGGATAGTTGGATCAGACTTAGGCTAGATATATTTTCTTATTTTATTTTATATTATTTCAGTTTTATTTTATTTTAGATTTTTGCTATTAAATTTTTAGTTTATATTAATTACATCTTTCTTTCTTTCTGTTTTTAGTAGTGCTCCAGTTTAAAAAAAAAAAGAAAAAAAAGAGACTCTTGCCAACCCACTGCTATTCCTTTCCTTACCTATAATTTCATGTGTATAACAATGCATGCTTTTACTCATGATTATGGTCAATTTAATGTTGTATGTTTTGGTAACATTTATTGTGAGCATTGTGGTGAAACATGGCATACAATTAACGATTGTCTGGATATATTCGAACCTTAACAATTTGAACAAGAAGATGTCACCTACAATTACAACTAGTGGCCACAAGATGATTCCTATTCATATAGTTATGACCCTGGCTACTTAAACCCTCAATACCGTTCGCCTAAATCCCGACTTGAGTATATGATGGAAGATTTCATTCAAACGCAACAAACAGTGAACAATGAATTTCGACGGTGACATTCACAGACAAAGACTCAATATTGTTTCCTAAGCGAGAATGAGTGCTATGAATTTCCATGCAAATTTTATCCAGAACCAAGTCTCGACCCAGAAGCCTGGCAAGATAAAGTTACTAGGGAATGCAAGGAGCATAGTCAACAATTCATGGAGTTTATGCGACAAAATCTAGTAGATGAAGAAACCAAATGACTAGAAGGTGTCTTTGATAACAGGATTACACCTAATATGACAGAGACTCACTTTGAGCGAATGAATTGTTGGGATGTATACTGAAAAGTCTATCATTTGTATGAACATCTTTATTTTTAAAATAAGAATCACATAATCATTGTTTGTATATTTATGGTTATGTATATTATCTAATACATTAAATTGTAGATAACATGGTGTGTAGTGTCACACGGGAGATCATGTTATCAGTTTCTTGTAGAGTATAAGCAAGGGCTCACAACCGAGATGGTTTTGGAAAAACCATTATTATGGTTGTAGTGTGATTTGGTATTGGTTTGTCTTGACTATAGAATTACACTAGTACACTTTGTGTGTATTGAGCAGGACCGACTTAGAGGTGATTCGATTTATTGCTGACTAGATAATTGAATCGGACCTCAGATATTATGGTGTACATGCTCTTAATCTCGATATAATAATGGTCACATGTACTTAGTATTTAAATTGTTTGATTTACCAATGGACGAGATTTATAGAGTAAATCAATAGACTCGGTAAGTTGGAAAATTATATTATTTACATGGTGTGCCATTGATTATAGGAGGAAACCGTGTTCAATATTTAGGATAATAATGTCCCCTTGAGGAGCTCATAAGGTTCATCATGTAAACGCTGCAGGTGGACTTGGTCCTGCATGATGATAAGGTTGAGTGGTACTACTCATGGAGTTAGATGTTGATTAATTAATTGTCAGTAAATTAATTAATTGATGGACATTCGATATCTTAAACACGGGGAGATATTTGTACAATTAATATATGGATCCCATATTTATTTATGGGAGTTGGTGAGGTAGATCAATCATAATCTTCTTGTGGAATGGATTATCATTAATGGATCGGACTTTATGTGGGCTAGATCCATTAGCTGGCTAAGATCCAACTCCTCCTCATGGTCCCTATTGTAGCATATTAAAACCCTCATGGAGCCTAGATTCGATGCTGGAAAATGGGACTCTAGATCCGACGGTGGAGATTAAATCTCTAGATCTGACGGTGGAGGTTAAATCTCTAGATCCGACGCTTGAGATTAAATTCTTAGATCCGACGGTTGAGATTAAATCCCTAGATCAGACGGTGGTGATTGAAAGGAGGCTTAAGCCTAACTCTATAAATAAGGCTTAAGGGGTGGGTGCCAAGAAAAACCTAAGGGAGATTAGGGTTTTGGCTTGGGCGGCTAGAGTTTGGGGATTAGCTTGGGCGGCAACAAGTTGGGAGATTAGGGTTTGTTTCCTTCTCTTCCTAAGGAGTAGCTGGCGCACATCTTCTTCCTCTCCACTTTGGCCGACGCCCATCTTTCTTCCAAGCTTCCTCTCTTGGCCGGAGCACCCTTTCCCCATCTCCTTTGGTCGGCGGCAACCCTTCCTTCAAGGTTGGCGGCTCTTCCTCTCCTTCTAGATAGGATAAAGAGTTTTGTTTTATTCTTCCCTTTGTTCAGAGCGAGCAAGGAAGGGAAGAACGTGATCTAGGAGGCTTCAACTCTTGGAAGATCATTGCCCACACAACATCCAAGAGGAGGATAGGACATACGATAGAAGACCTTGAGGTAAACAAGAGGTATAATTCATGTTTTGCTTTCCTTTTGTTTCTTTGTATATTGTATGTTTTGTATGTGGCTAATTTACTTGGCCCCCGAAGACAAACACAAAAATTGGCGATCCGTACATCGTCTATTCCGTGGCTAATGGAAGAAAAGAGGTAGGTTGCTTGAACAACAAGTTTGTTCAAGTGACCACTCTAATCGAATAGCATGATGATGGATCGATTTCTTGGGTAATCCCTCTTTGTCAAGGATTAATTTTTTTTTCATTCGGGGACGTAGATGGGATCGCCATGCATAAGCGACCAAGTTGAAGTGGGAAGCAAAGCTTCATCCCTTCAAAGTCGTAACAGAGCCATGGTTTCCGATTTTGTATGTTTAGGATTAAGTTACTTTTATGCACTTATCATATATTGTATGTGTTGGATGATAGTAGGATGTGCATAGGCTAACTTTTTGGTTGTAGGCATAAGATCCAACTATTATGGCCATATGTGTGTGTATGTGATTGCATGTGTGTAATATTATTTGAATCTTTGGGAATGACGAGGCTAGTATTTAATTTTTGTAATTAAGTATGACTTTTTTAGCCACTCTTTTATTTTAGTTTACTTTTGTCCTAGATTTCATGTACACTCCTTCGTGGAGTATAGGATCGATGGGTGTAAATTAAAATAATTTTTCTCGGCTCGGAACTCCGGATGGCTTGTACATGGCGTAGGGAGGAGGCGGAGATGAGATGCGATCTGACAGGAGGCATATTGGAGAACAAAAGCCATAATAGTTGGAATTTTTTTTTTCATATTTATTGCTTCTTGTTTGATATGAATGTCGTGTGCTAGGAAAATTTCTCAATTTTAAAATACTAAGTGAGAGGGATATTTTTATAAATTCCTACAACCTCCATTACGATTTGACATGTGATGCAAACAAACTTGCACGTCAGCTTTGAGTGCCTTCCTCCCCATCGGATGAGTTTGTTTTGCGGATCACAGGGTCAAATATGGTTATAGGAAATTATTTAGGAGCGTGTATACTTCCCCATCGAAAGGCACATAACCCAAGATAATTGCCTTGGTACCAAGTAATGGTGAACACTTAGATGCAAATAGGAGTATCATCCCCATCGGAGTCACTGCTTTTATTTGTAGGAACGAAGAGGAACCAACTATTTATTTTATTTGTCAAAAAGTAAGGTTGATAGGATAATAAAATTAATGGGTAAAACCTCCTCTTACAAATGTAGAATTTGTATACGTCCACACGATCGTGGCATATGATATTCTCGGTGTTTTGAGGTGTTGGTTGATTTTAAAATTTTATTGTTTGATGAATCAATAATTTTTTGAAATATAAAGTTTTGATCTATGTGATTCTTAGGTTTATCAAAAATGACTTTCAATCCACTTGCTATAAAACTAAAAGAGAATAAACTTACTGGACCCAATTATGTTGATTGGAAAAGGAATCTAGATATTGTCTTGACTACTGAGGAGTATAAGTATGTACTCTTAGAAGAGTGTCCTCCTAAGCCTGCAAATGAGCTGGAAGTTCTTGGAGCTGAGATCGATGGCGAAACCCAGGTCGATATCATTCTCCAGTCTCTACCTAAGAGTTTTGAGAAGTTTTGCCTGAATTACAACATGAAAAAGAGGATGTATTCATTGGCGGAGCTTCTGACAGAACTCCAGGCGGTAGAATGGCTTTTTCATCAGAGTGCTTAGGTTCAGGCGATGGTTGCCCAAAAGGTTTTTACTTCTAAGCCGAAAGACAAGGAGAAGAAGAAACAAGGTGTGGCAAAGGTGGCGGGAGGATCTCAGGGAGGAGTGAAGAAGCCGAAAGGCAAGTGCTTCACTTGCAAGCAGACTGGACATTAGAAGAAGGACTTCCCCAACCGGAAGTAGAACAAAGGTATATCTTTTGGTCTAGTTGTTGAAACATGTTTAGCGGTGTTATCTACCGACACTTGGTGTGTAGATACGGGAGCCACTGATCATGTCTGCAATACTTTGTAGGGGTTTCAGGAAACCAGACGACTGGATGAGGGGGAGATTACCATCTACTTGGGCGATGCTATGAAGGTGGCGGTTGTTGCAGTGGGAGATGTTTATTTGTCTTTTGAGAGGAATAAAGTTTTAGTTCTGAAAAATTGCCTTTATGTACCTTTATTTAGAAAGAATTTGATTTCAATTTCTAAATTGTTTATGGATGAATATTCTATTTCTTTTAATGACAGAGTTCTTATAAAAAGGAATAGAAAGATTATCGGTTCTGGTGCATTGATAGGAATTTATATACACTTGAACCAAAAGCTCCCACAATGTAAATAGAAGTAAATAACTCATCTTCTAATTCTAATAAGAGAAAAGAACCTTCGAAAATGAACCAAACGTATCTTTGGCATCTAAGGTTAGATCATATTAACCTAAGTAGAAATCAAAGGTTGATAGCTAATGGACCTCTGGGTTCATTAGAGGTGGAAGATTTTCCAACCTGCAAATCGTGCTTGGAAGGTAAAATGACCAAGAGGTCTTTTAAGGCCAAGGGGTATACAGCCAAAGATGTGTTGGAATTGGTTCATTCTGATTTGTGTGGTCCTATGTCTATCCAGGCTATAGGTGGTTTTGAATATTTCATCTCTTTTATAGACGATTATTCAAGATATGGATACATTTACTTGATGCGCCGCAAGTCTGAATGCTTTGACAAGTTCAAAGAATTCAAGGTTGATGTGGAGAAACGTCAAGGTAAAAGTATCAAGACACTACGATCTGATCGTGGTGGTGAGTACCTCTTGGGAGAGTTTAGGAATTACTTATCAGAGGTTGGGATTCAATCCCAATTGTCTTCACCTGGCATACCCCAACAGAATGGTGTAGCGGAGCGAAGGAATAGGACTCTTATGGAGATGGTTAGATCGATGATGAGTTATTTTGAGTTGACAGATTCGTTATGGGGGTATGCTTTAGATACTACAGTGTATATTCTGAACTTGGTACTATCTAAATCAGTGCCTTCTACTCCTAAAGAATTGTGGACTGGGTGAAAGCCTAGTCTGAGACATATTCGGATTTGGGGGAGTCCAGCACATGTGTTGAAGGCTGATGCTGGTAAGTTAGAACCTCGTACAGAAGTGTGCATGTTTGTTGGCTATCCTAGAGGAACGAAAGGTGGTTTGTTTTATAGTCCTATAGATCAGAGGGTGATTTTTAGCACGAACACCAGATTTCTAGAGGAAGACTATGTGATGAACCACAAGCCCATGAGTAAGATTGTTCTGAATGAATTGAGAGGGGAAGTCACTACTTCAATAGCACAAGTACAAGAGGATATACCATAAGTGGCTGCACCGCGTGTCATAGAGGAAACATAGGTGATACCTCATCGTAGTGGGAGGGTTGTTAGATAGTTTGATAGATTTATGTTCTTGGGAGAATCTTCTGATTCGGTCTCTAGCGAACATGAACCTGATCCCTGGACATATGACGAGGCAATCCAAGATAAAGATGCGATATCTTGGCAAACTGCAATGAATTTTGAGATAGAATCTATTGATTCAAATCAGGTCTGGGAGCTAGTAGAACCACCGAATGGTGTAAAAACCATTGGATGCAAGTGGATCTACAAAAGAAAGAGAGGAATAGATGGGAAGGTTGAGACCTTCAAAGCAAGGCTTGTTGCGAAAGGGTATACTCAGAAAGAGGGCATCGATTATGAGGAGACTTTTTCACCGGTAGCCATGTTTAAGTCTATCGGGATTCTCTTATGTATTACTGCTCATATGGATTATGAGGTGTGACAGATGGATGTCAAGACAGCTTTCCTTAATGGAAGTCTTGAGGAAAACATCTATATGAAGCAACCAGAGGGATTCATTGCAAAGGGAAAAGAGCATCTTGTGTGCAAGCTTAATCGACCCATTTATGGATTGAATCAAGCTTCGAGATCTTGGAACATCCACTTTGATGAGGTAATCCACTTTATGGATTTATCTAAAGTCCGATGAGTCTTGTGTATACAAGAGATGTGACGGAAACGTAGTGGTATTTCTTGTACTATACATAGATGACATTTTGTTAATTGGCAACAATGTCAAGGTGTTATCGGACGTAAGGGTATGGTTGCCCAAACAGTTTGATATGAAGAACTTGGGAAAAGTGGGACACATCCTTGGGATCAAGGTGATAAGGGATCGCAGAAAAAGGATGTTGTGCTTATCTCAAGCATCATACATAGACACCATTTTGGCTCGTTTTAGCATGCAAAACTCCAAGAAAGGTTTTCTACCTTTCAGGCATGGAGTTCCTTTATCTAAAGAGATGTGTCCTAGAACATCAAAGGAGATAGAGGAGATGAAGGTGGTTCCTTATGCTTCGGCAGTAGGGAGACTCATGTATGCTATGTTATGTACGAGGTCGAATATCTACTTTGCTGTTGGCATGGTTAGCAGATATCAGAGTAATACTTGACATGGACATTGGACTGCAGTAAAGCATATATTAAAGTACCTGAGAAGGACTAGGGATTATATGCTGGTATACTAGGTAGATCAATTACTCCTTGTAGGTTACACAGATTTCGACTTCCAGTCAGATAGGGATTATAGTAAGTTTATCTCAGGTTTTGTGTTTACTTTGGGAGGTGGAGCAATTGTATGGAGGAGTGTCAAGGTAAATGCGTGGTGACTCTACCATGGTAAGTTGAGTATGTGGCACTTATGGCCAAAGAAGTCAGTATGGCTCAGAACTTCTTGATGGACTTGATGTGATTCTGTTTGCCTGTAACAATAACAATTTATTGTGATAACAGTGGTGCAGTTGCAAACTCGAAGGAACCATGAGCCCATAAGGCAAGTAAACACATAGAGCACAAGTACCACCTGATACAAGAAATCGGAAAGCGAGGAGAAGTTGTTGTGACCAAGATTGCATCAGAGGATCACCTGGCAGATCTTTTCACTAAGGCCCTTTCAGTGAGAGCTTTTTATGGGCATGTGGAGGGAATGGGAATCAGATGTATGGCAGTATGAGGAAAACATAGTCTTTTAGTATATGTGGGAGATTATTGGGATGTATACTTAAAAGTCTATCTTTTGTATGAACATCTTTATTTTTGAAATAAGAATCACATGATCATTATTTGCATATTTATGGTTATGCATATTGTCTAATACATTGCATTGTAGATAACATGGTGTGTAGTGTCACATAGGAGATCATGTTATCAGTTCCTTATAGAGTATAAGTAAGGGCTTACAACCGAGATGGTTTTGGACAAACCATTGGTATGGTTGTAGTGTGATTTGGTATTGGTTTGTCTTGACCATAGAATTACACTAGTAAACTTTGTGTGTATTGAACAGGACCGACTTAGAGGTGATTTGATTTATTGCTGACTACATAATTGAATCAGACCTCGGATATTATGGTGTACATGCTCTTAATCCCGATATAATAACGGGCACATGTACTTAGTATTTATTTCTTTGATTTACTAATGAGCGAGATTTATAGAGTAAATCGATAGGCTCGGTAAGTTGGGAAATTATATTATTTACATGGTGTGCCGTTGCTTATAGGAGGAAACTGTATCCTATATATTAGGATGATGATGTCCCCTTGAGGAGCTCATAAGGTTCATCATGTAAACCCTGCAGGTAAACTTGGTCTGGCATGATGATAAGGTTGAGTGGTACTACTCATGGAGTTAGATGTTGATTAATTAATTGTCTGTAAATTAATTAATTGACGGACATTCGATATCTTAAACACGGGGAGATATTTGTACAATTAATATATGGAGCCCATATTTATTTATGGGGGTTGGTGAGGTAGACCAATGATAATCCTCTAGCGGAATGGATTATCATTAATGGATCGGACTTTATGTGGGCTATGTTGGGATGTATAATGAAAAGTCTATCTTTTGTATGAACATCTTTATTTTGAAATAAGAATCACATGATCATTGTTTGCATATTTTTATGGTTATACATATTGTCTAATACATTACATTGTAGATAACATGGTGTGTGGTGTCACACGGGAGATCATGTTATCGGCTCCTTGTAAAGTATAAGTAAAGGCTCACAATCGAGATGGCTTTGGACAAACCATCGGAATGGTTGTAGTGTGATTTGGTATTGGTTTGTCTTGACTATAGAATCACACTAGTGTACTTTGTGTGTATTGAGCAGGACCGACTTAGAAGTGATTGGATTTATTGCTGACTACATAATCGAATCGGACCTCAGATATTATATTGTACATACTCTTAATCCCGGTTTAATAACGGACACATATACTTAGTATTCATTTCTTTGACTTACCAATGGGCGGGATTTATAGATTAAATCGATAGGCTCGGTAAGTTGGGAAATGATATTATTTATATGGTGTGCCATTGATTATAGAAGGAAACCGTGTCCTATATATTAGGATGATGATGTCCCCTTGAGGAGCTCATAAGGTTCATCATGTAAACCCTGCAAGTGGACTTGGTCCGACATGATGAAAAGGTTGTGTGGTACTACTCATGGAGTTAGATGTTGATTAATTAATGGTCAGTAAATTAATTAATCGATGGACATTCGAGATCTTAAACACGGAGAGAAAATGTACAAATAATATATGGAGCCCATATTAACTTATGGGGTTGGGTGAGGTAGATCAATGATAATCCTTTGGTGGATTGGATTATCATTAATGGATCGGACTTTATGTTGCCTTGATCCATGGGTGGCCAAGATCCAACTCCTCCTCATGGTCTCTAATGTAGCCTATTAATACCTCATGAAGCTTAGATCCAATGGATAGAAACAAAACTCTAGATCCAAAGGTAGAGATTAAATCTCTAGATTCGACGGTTGAGATTAAAACTCTAGATCCGACGGTTGAGATTAAATCCCTAGAACCAATGGTGGAGATTAAAAGAAGGCTTATCCCTAACTCTATAAAAAGATCACAAGGGGTTCGTTGGAGAATTAATCAAGAGGAGCTAGGGTTTTGGAGTTGGCGGCAAGAAGAGGAGCTAGGGTTTGGGCTTGGGCGGCACCTAATAAGGAAAGTTTTCCTTGAATTCTCCTTCTTCCTCAAGCTGCCGGCGCCCCTTGAAGCTCTTCCAGCCCATGGCCAGCATCCAAACACCCTCTTCTCCTTCTCCTTGGCCGATGGAACAAAGGTTTAGGGTCCTCCCTTGAAGCTTTTTGCTGACAACCCTTAATCTCTTTTTCCTTCTTGGCCGGCGGCAAAGCTCCATCCTTGGAGGTTGTTGGTTGGTTGAAAGAAGGAATAGAGCTTTATTTCTATTCTTTCTCTTGCTCGGAACGAGCAAGGAAGGAATATTGGCGATCTAGGAGCTTCAACTTTTGGTAGATCGTCGCCCACACGACGTCCGAAAGGAGGAAGGTCATACATTAGAAGATCGAGAGGTATATCTATTCTCTATTCTCTTTTGTTACTTGCTTGTATTTGTTTTTTCAATTATGAGCATGATATATTCTGTTTGTGGCTAAATAATACTTGGATCCCGAACATAAATACAAAAGTTGGCGATCCGTACATCGTCTATTCGGCGACTACTCGTAAAATAGAGGTTGGTCGCTTGAACAATGAGTTTGTTCAAGTGACCTCTCGAAACGAATAGCACAACGATGACTTGGTTGTTTGAGCAATCCCTTTGGTCTAGGATTAATTTTTTTTAATCTGGGGACATCGATGGGATCGCCATGAAAAAACAACCGAGGTGAAGTGGGAAGGGAAGTTTCCCCTCACGGACTCGATAAGCAAAACCCTTCAGGCTAGATCCATTGGGTGGCTAGGATCCAACTCCTCCTAATGGTCCCTATTGTAGCCTATTAAAACCCTCATGGAGCCTAGATCCGATAATGGAAAATGGAACTCTAGATCCGACGATGGAGATTAAAACTCTAGGTCTGACGGTGGAGATTAACTCTTTAGATCCGACGGTTGAGATTAAATCCCTAGAACCGACGGTTAAGAATAAATCCCTAGATTCGACGGTGAAGATTGAAAGGAGGCTTAAGCCTAACTCTATAAATAAGACTTAAGGGGTGGGTGGCAAGAAAAACCTTAGGGAGATTAGGGTTTTGGCTTGGGCGGCTAGGGTATGGGGATTAGCTTGGGCGGCAACAAGTTGGGAGATTAGGGTTTGTTTCCTTCTCTTCCTAAGGAGTAGTCGGCTCCCATCTTCTTCCTCTCCACTTTGGCCAGTGCCCATCTTTCTTCCTAGCTTCCTCTCTTGGCCGGAGCACCCTTTCCACATCTCCTTTGGCCGACGACAACCCTTCCTTCAATGTTGACCGGCGCTCCTCTTCCTCTCCTTGGTCGGCAGCAAGGATCAAGCTTGGAGCTTGGTGGTGGGTTCTAGATAGGAGAAAGAGATTTGTTTTATTCTTCCCTTTGTTCGGAGTGAGCAAGGAAGAGAAGAATGCGATCTAGGAGGCTTCAACTCTTGGAAGATCGTTTCCCGCACAATGTCCAAGAGGAGGATAGGACATACGATAGAAGACCTTGAGGTAAACAAGAGGTATAATTCTTGTTTTGCTTTCCTTTTGTTTCTTTGTATATTGTTTGTATTGTATGTGGCTAATTTACTTGGACCCCGAAGACAAATACAAAAACCAACGATCCATACATCGTCTATTCCGCAGCTAATCGAAGAAAAGAGGTAGGTTGCTTGAACAACAAGTTTGTTCAAGTGACCACTCTAATCGAATAGCACGACGATGGATCGGTTGCTTGGGTAATCCCTCTTTGTCAATCATTAATTTTTTTAATTCGGGGACGTAGATGGGATCGCCATGCATAAGCGACTAAGTTGAAGTGGGAAGCAAAGCTTCGTCCCTTCATGAATGAGAAGGACGTAGATGACATAGGAAGTGAAGAAGGACAATCATTCAATCACCACTGGAAGAAGAACTCGAGGATTATATAATTGATACTTTAATCGAGGAGTGAATTGCTTCAATCCAAACACCTCCTAACCTCAAGGGTCTAGAAGAGCCTACCTTAACCCTCACCGAAACTTTAGCTACCAATAACGAAGCCCATTTAGTGATTTGTAATGATAAAATTTCATTTGACATAATAAAATCAGCTGATCAATCTTTTGGTGAGGATATTTGTTGTGAGTTACATTATTCACAGTATATGGATGAAACAAAATATCATGATCAAATTCCTGATGATTCTTTAAAGATAAGCATGTTCACTCTCGAACCAAGGAAGGTAGCCAATAAATATCTTACCCCTCCACGAGCAAGATGTTGGGTTTCCGGCACCGCGGTATGTGTGTGTTCGATCACGTTTCGTAAACATGAACACAGCGGAAGCAATAAAAATAATAAATCTACATTTATTACAACACACACAACACACGCATGCATATTACAACAAGTGTAGACATAACCGTAAATTTAAATTTGCAATAAAAGGAAATTTATCTACGTTATACCTTTCGTATGACGTGTAGCGGGAACGGCATCAACCGGAACGATCCTTGCTAGAATCGTCTCTATCCGTATCCACGCCGAGTTCCTCGGGATGACTTCGCTAAGCCATGAGCTTCGTCTTCGTACGGGATATTAGCCTTGTGTTGAAGACGACGTGAGCGAGAGATGATCACGATCCGAATCCAAATTCGGATCCAAAACGAGTCCTCAAAACTCGCTTCTCCGGAGAGGTATTCGTCAACCGATTGACGAATCCTTCGTCCTCCACCTCAGAGGATTACCGGAGATCGAATCCCCGGTAAGTTATCCGCTGTCAGAGCTCTAACCGTCGTCCAAACGACGCTCCGACGAGAGGAGAAGAAGCTGTCCAGAAAACTGGACAGCTTGGTGGAGGAGTAGGTGCCGGCCAAAACAAGGAAGCCAAGTGCTCACCTTTTCACCGAGGCCTAGGAAGATCACCGGAGGGTCTCCGGACGATCACCGGCTGAAGCTTGGTCGTCGGCAAGGAGCTGGACGCCGACACAAGGGGCTGGGCGGCCAAGGAGCTTGGGCGGCAACTCCTTCAATGGGGTTGGGCGGCAACTTTTGCTAGGGCTTGGATTAGGGCTTAATTATCCATTAAGCCCTCTTTTATAGAGAACTAATTATCTTAATGGTTATTGGATCATAACCATTAGGCCCGTTAACCCGCTCCATTAAGATAAGTTAAAATAAACCAAACCATGATGGTTTATTTTAAGTTAAAACGAACCGAACCAACTTTTGGTTCATTCGTTTAAAATAAACCAAACCCTTTGGTTTATTCTCCTCCATTGGATTAGAACCAAACCATTTTTGTTCATCCATTATGTCTTCATAAGACACGGCCCATCCACGCTTTCATTGCGACTGAAACGATTTCATGCTCGCTTTATGTTTGGTCCAACCAAACCTAGTTTCTCTCGGTCTGAGAATCCCATTCTCAAGCTCGTTTTAAATCCTTTGGATTACACTCATTGTGCGTGTGACCAAATAGGTTCTCGGTTTATGTTGGCCGTCTATAATTAACCATTAATTATAGAACGATCATGAGTGGCACCTAGTAGTACATCATGATCCCCAATTAATCGAAAAGATCAACGGTTGATCCAGAACTATTTCTGAAACCCTTCAGTAGCTCGAATGATTCGTGTCCCATTCCCTTCACTCATCTTATACCCACTTGGTTCAGGACATGGTCTATTGTGTCAGTCCCCACTAGGTTGACTACGTCACACCTAGCCCAAGTATCATTTTCTCGTCCTACGGATTCTAGTTACTGCACATGTATCGAAGAGTACTTTACTCTAAACATGTAATGTTTTGGCCAAAGACTTTAGTAACAATCCGACGAGAGGCCATGGGTATACATCTCCTCACAAGGAGTGGTGAATCCTTTATAGGCTATTCAAACACCTTCGATCACTTCGACTTATACCCAATCATCCCGGGTCCACATCTCCTTAGAGATGTTTGCTCAAGATGTCAAAGCATAAGTCTCCATGACCAAGATGACTTGAATACCGCAAGTCAAAGGAACATCGTGTTAGTTATAGCCCTAAGAACCAATCATGTGATGGTTGAATAGGGAACATTTTGTATCATATTCTATAAAGGCAAAGGATTGGTTATTATATTTAAGTCTTGCTTGTGCCAGCTAAATTAAATATAGTAATGTCCTAGAAAAGTAGGTTCTTATCTACAGCACATCAATTGGCAGAATTGATTATGAGAGGCTGTAGAGAATACTTTCTAAATGTTCCTAGTCAAGTATTAATATGCAAGGGCAATATTAATACATAAAGACTAGCATGTAGGTCAATTGATGACTTGATCTCACAAGTCATGGATATATGATATCAAGTTGACACATGGGTATATATTAGAGAATATATACTGAACTGACCCGCCATGAGAAAGTTTCATGGATCGTTATATGAGTGTCATAAACTTTCTCATGTGACTATTAGTATGAATAGTCCTCAGACCTGAAGTCACTACGGTTCCCTACATAAGGAGTTATGTACTTTGGTATCGTCAAATGTCACCCGTAACAGGGTGGACCATAAAGGCGATTACTGGGTATATAACAAATTATGCGGAGGGATGTGAGTGATGTAGATGGGATCTATCCCTCTCATATGACGAGAGTGATATCGGTGTGCCCCTTGATTGAGTAGAACTACTAAAACGCATGGCCATGCTCGAATGAGTCAATATGAGATATTGAGCTCATTTGTTTGAGTTAGTTTACTCAGGGATCAAGAAACACATAGATTGATCGAGGATGACACGGTCTATGCCTCATTGATCAATCTGATATCAAGGATAGAAGGACACGGTCATATATTATAGTAGTCACGGAAAGGTTAGTCGGATCTTGACTTATCTCGTAACTTGGGTAGCAATGATGTATTGCTAGATGCCGCTCATTGCTTTGTATCTAAAAGAGTTTAGGTCCACTGCCAACGTTATGAGAGCCTATAGGGTCACACACAAAGAGCATGATAATTAGAGGAATTAGAGTATTCTAGTTTGACTAGAATAATTTGGGAATAAGCTTAAGTACAAAATGGTTTTTGGACTTTAAGCTTAATGAGAATTTTAGCTAATTGATTTAATGAGATTAATTCAATATGTTACCTCATTGATTTAATAAGATTAATTCAATATGATAACATAAGCTTAATTGAATTAATAAGATTAATTCAATATGATAACATAAGCTTAATTGAATTAATAAGATTAATTCAATATGATAACATAAGCTTAATTGAATTAATAAGATTAATTCAACATGCATGAATGCCACATAAGAATGCCACATAAGCATGCCACATAAGCATGCCACCTAAGCATCCACCTAAGCTAGATAAGGTGGAAGGAAACAAAATGGTTTTGTCTCCTTAAGTGGCCGGCCAAACAAATGTCCCAATGCAATGGATTGCATTGAATGTGTGGAGGTGAAAGGGTTTTTCTAACCCTATAAAAGACCCCATGGAGTGGCCGGCCAAAGAATTGTGGGTGTGGTTGTTGGGAGCTTGAGGCTTGGAGAGAGCTTGAGAGCTTATTATTGTGTGGCTTTTGTGAGTGTAGCAAGAAGAGTAGTCTTCTTCTTCCCTTCTCTTTTCCTAGCTTCCTCTCCTTTAGGACTTCTCTAGCAAGAAGTAAAGGAGAGCTCCTCTAGTTTTCTTTTGTGAGACAAGAGCTTGCTCGTGTGGATACATATAGAGGCACGGACACTTGAACGTGCTAAATATCCAACAAACAAAAGGAAGAAGCGGGATTAACAAGGGCACGCAACAAAGGTAATCCTCTCCTATAAGATAGGCTTGGTTTAGAGAAATTTATTTTATACTAGTTTGCTTTCTCATGGATCACTTGGAATGGATCATAATTTTCAAGGCATATGCCATTTGGCATAAAGAATTCCCTACAAAGGGTATCAGAGCCACTTATAAAGATCGTATAAAATAGGTTTTCTCTATTTTATATGTGATATAGAAGTAGGATAAATTTTATTATGAGTTGATAATTGCATTAGCAATTGTCAAACATAATAAAATATCCAATGTCTTTTAAAAGTTAAAATGACATGGTGCATGGTTATGGCCTAGTCCCAAAAGGTTTGTGAATCTGTGTGTTGTAATTCTTAAATACTACTCATGCGTGTCGTGCCTTCCTCCTAAAATTCTTGTTGTAAAATTAGTTTTAGACTCGAATGTAACTCGAGTATTTCTCCTTTTGTAATGTACAAAACAAAGATGGAGGGTCCATTGGAAGATGAGGTTACAAGGAGGAAGTCAACACACAAGACAACCAAAAGGAAGCACTTAGGAGAAGATGCTATCCATAGGTTGACCAATCAATCTTTTCATTGGCTTGAGAAGATTGTAGAATAAGGGCCATAACCATGACACGCTTAGTTTAATATGTATGTGATGCATGTTAGTTTAGCTTGTATGTGATGCATGATTAGTTTAGCTTATATGTGATGTATGCTAATATGTATATGATACATGTTTATTTCTTAATAAGTCAAAACGATATGCCTACCAAAGCTTGGTACTCACTACTTCCTCGATCATTTGTTATTGGGTTTGCCAAAGCAAAGCAATGCATTTTATCTTGGAAGAGTGCGAGTGGACAATCGTGATGTCCCGCTATCAAACTTGGTTAAGACTTAATTAAGTTTTCTTAATTAGTTAAGAAAGTAGAGGCATATATTAGCTTTGAACATAAGTTTTAAAATTAGTTTTATGTGATTTCCGAACATCAGCTTTGTCTTAGAAGTGGTCGCTGTCTGATATCCAAGAAGGCCCCTGTGCTCGCCACACCGAAGGTCGGTTTAGGAATAAACACTAAACTAATCTAAAACTTAACCAAAGCTATTAAAGAGTTACATCAGATGTAATTGGCAAAAGATTGCCTACCTAATTATACTACGTCTTGGGCGATTAGCCAAAGCTAACTCAAGACGAATTATAATGTGGATCTTTATCCCATATAAATTTATAGCTAAATAGTAGCTATGAGAATTTAGTGGGAGCCTCATTTAATTAAAGGCCTAATTAAATGATTTAGGTATGATACTTAACTTTGCATTTTAATGTTGTAGATCACCATGACATCTAACACGACACACCCCCTCAACTTGCGATCTGTCCTTGAGAAGGACAAGCTTAATGGAGCGAACTTTCTTGACTGGTATAGGAACTTGAGGATTATCCTCAAACAAGAACACAAACTGTATGTCCTAGAGCAGTCTACCCCTGAAACACCCGCCCATGCGGCCACTCATGCTGAAAAGGATGCTTATAAGAAGCATCAAGATGACGCGATTAGATGTGTCATGTCTTATGCTTGCCACCATGAACTCGAGCCTGTGGCAAACATGAGAACATGGATGCCTATGATATGGTTGAGCATTTGAAACAACTATATCAAGGACAAGCTAGGCACGAGCGCTTTGAAGTGTCTAAGGCTCTTTTGCATGCAAGATGCAAGAAGGAACACTGTAGGAACTCACGACTCAAAATGATTGGGTACGTTGAGAACCTTGAAAGACTAGGTTTTCCATCGAGCCAAGAATTGGCAACCGATGTTATCCTCGCAATCGCTGCGGAAGCATATAATCAATTCATGAATTATAACATGAATGAAATTGATAAACCTTTTTGTCGAGATTCTCAAAGATGTTAAGAATCACAACCGAATCTCAAAAAGAAAGTTAGCAACGTACTAATGGTCAAGAAGGGCAAAGGTAAGCGCAAAGGCAAGGGTAAGACCCAAGCCAAAGGCAAGGCCAATTCATCCACTTCAAAGGGTAAAGGTAAAGTACCTAAGGAAGGGGATCGCCCATTATGTGAGATCGACAATCGAAGCGAATCGCAAAGTCTACCTTGAGGAAGTAAAGAATAAAAGAAGTGGGACTTCTGCCTCAGGTATACACGTTATAGAAGTTAATCTATCTATTTCTTCTACATGGGTATTAGATACCGGATGTGCATCTCACATTTGTAATAATGTGCAGGGACTGAGAAATAGTAGACAAATGGCAAAAGGCGAAGTAGACCTACGAGTAGGCAATGGCACAAAAGTTGCTGCTGTAGCTGTAGGAACATATTCTTTGTCTTTGCCCACTGGGCTTATCTTAGAACTAGAGGAGTGCTTATATGTACCTGCATTGACAAAGAACATAATTTCTGTATCTTGTTTAGACAAGAAAAATTTTTCTTTTATAATAAAGGACAAATGTTGTTCCATTTATTTAAATGAAATGTTCTATTGTAATGCACCACTTATGAATGGTCTCTATGTTCTAGATTTAGAAAACCCAATTTATAACGTAAATACCAAGCGGTTCAAATCGAATGATTCGAACCAAACATATCTCTGGCACACTCGCCTAGGTCACATAAATGAAAAACGCATATCCCAACTCCATAAAGATGGATTATTGGACTCATTTGATTTTGAATCATATGAGGTATGCGAATCTTGCCTTTTAGGAAAGATGACTAAAACTCCATTTAGTGGACATGGAGAGAGAGCGACAGACTTGTTAGGACTCATACATACTGATGTATGTGGGCCTTTCAATGTCGAAGCCAGAGGAGGCTATAAGTACTTTATTACTTTCACTGATGATATGAGTAGATTTGGCTACTTATATTTGATGAGACATAAGTCAGAATCCTTTGAAAAGTTCAAAGCATTCAAGAATGAAGTACAAAACCAACTTGGTAAGCGATCGCTACTTCGATCGATCGAGGTGGTGAATACCTTAGTCAAGAGTTTCGTGATCACCGGCCGAGTGTGGGATAATATCCCAACTCACTCCCGAACACCACAATGGAATGGTGTATCCGAGGAGAAATCGTACTCTATTAGATATGGTACGATCAATGATGAGCCGACCGATCTACCTACTTCCTTTGGGGACTAGCTCTAGAGATGCCCTTACACTTAATCGCGTCCCATCAAAAGCCGTAGAAAAGACACCATATACGATATGGATCGAAGAGTCCCAAAATGTCTTTTATAAAGATTTGGGGTTGTGAAGCTTATGTAAGACGCCAAGTCTCGGATAAACTAGGACCCAAATCGATAAGTGTTATTTTGGGATATCCCAAGGAAACTAAGGGATATTACTTTTACAATCCCACACTTGGCAAGGTGTTTGTTGCAAATCAAATGCCGCCTTTCTAGAAAGAGAATTTATTTCTAGAAAAACTAGTGGAGTAAAATTCATCTTGAAGAAGTTCAAGATG
The DNA here is from genome assembly GCA_025175895.1 of Wurfbainia villosa. Classification (NCBI taxonomy): domain Eukaryota; kingdom Viridiplantae; phylum Streptophyta; class Magnoliopsida; order Zingiberales; family Zingiberaceae; genus Wurfbainia; species Wurfbainia villosa. The sequence continues at coordinate 28,543,935 of CM045988.1, forward strand.
AGATAACACTAAGGCTTCATGGAAAATGAACAGAACCACAAAGTGTTGTGGATGAGGAAATTGTTGCCCAAAGAGTTGTGGAACAAACACTGCTCAAGTAGACCAACCTCTTCGATATCCGACAGTGATCCGTCACAACCCGAGAGATATTCTTTTCTTGATTGACAATGGTGATGTATTGCTTGTCAATCTTGACGAGCCTACATCCTATCAAGAAGCTATGATGAGCCCAGATTCCGAGAAATGGCTAGAGGCCATGAGATCCGAACTGGAATCCATGTACACTAACCACGTATGGAACTTGGTTGATCCACCAAGGTAAAACCCATTGGTGTAAGTGGGTCTTTAAAGTAAAGACTGACATGGATGGTAATAAGCATACCTATAAAGGTAGATTGGTGGCTAAAGGATTCAAACAAATTCATGGTATTGACTATGATGAAACCTTTTCACCAGTTGCGATGCTTAAATCCATTCGGATCATACTTGCTATTGCAGCCTACCACGATTATGAGATCTGGCAGATAGATGTCAAAACCGCTTTTCTGAATGGAAAGCTACTCGAGGATGTGTACATGACACAGCCTGAGGGTTTTGAAGATCCAATGCATCCTGGAAAGGTATTCAAACTGCAAAGGTCCATTTATGGACTAAAGCAAGCCTCTCGAAGCTGGAATCTTCGATTCGATGAAGCAATCAAAGAGTTTGGTTTCATCAAGAATGAAGATGAACCTTGTGTCTACAAGAGAAATAGTGGGAGCACAGTTGTATTTCTTGTCTTGTATGTAGATGACATACTTCTCATCGGAAATGATATTCCCTCACTCCAAATTGTGAAGATGTGGTTAGGGAATTGTTTCTCGATGAAAGACTTAGGTGAAGCTGCCTATATTCTAGGCATCAAGATCTATAGAGATAGATCTAAAAGATTACTTGGCCTAAGTCAGAGTACATACATTGATAAAGTGCTAGATCGTTTTGCTATGCAAAATTCCAAGAAAGGATTTCTGCCTTTATCACATGGTGTGAGTCTTTCGAAGACTCAATGTCCCTCTTCTAAGGAGGAGAGAGATCGCATGGATAAGATCCCTTATGCGTCTGCCATAGGGTCTATCATGTACGCCATGCTTTGTACTCGTCCTGACGTCTCGTATGCTTTGAGCATGACGAGTAGATACCAGTCGGATCTAGGTGAAAGTCACTGGATAGCAGTCAAAAATATTCTTAAATACTTACGAAGAACGAAAGAATAATTCCTGATATTTGGAGGCAATGAGGAGCTAGTCAGAAGGGTTACAAAGTTGATGCAAGCTTCCAAATGCATAAGGATGACTATAGATCGTAATCGGGTACGTGTTTTGCCTCGAATGGTGGAGCCGTGAGTCGGAAGAGTTCAAAGCAGACACGCTGCGATTCTACAACAGGTGAGTATATGTCGATCCGATCCGATGCAAGAAAGGAGGTCGTTTGGCTCCGTAAGTTCATCGCTGAACTTGGGGTAGTTCCTAGCATTGCAGATCCAATAGACCTCTATTGTGACAACAATGGGGCTATTGCAGAGCTAAGGAACCTCGATCACATCGGACCAAACACATATCGCGGGCGCTTCCATCTCATTCGAGAGATCATCGATAGAGGAGATGTGAGGATATGCAGAGTACGGCAAAAAGCTAACATCGCAGATCCATCACCAAGGCTTTGGTACAGAGGAAGCATGATGGTCACACTAGGTCACTAGGTATTAGATATCATAGTGATTGGTACTAGTGCTAGTGGGAGATTGTTAGTTATAGCCCTAAGAACCAATCATGTGATGGTTGAATAGGAACATTTTGTATCATATTCTATAAAGGCAAAGGATTGGTTATTATATTTAAGTCTTGCTTGTGCTACCTAAATTAAATATAGTAATGCCCTAGAAAAGTAGGTTCTTATCTACAAGACATCAATCGTGTAATTGATTATGAGAGGTCAGAGAGAACACTTTCTAAATGTTCCTAGTCAAGTATTAATATGCAAGGGCAATATTAATACATAAAGACTAGCATGTAGGTCAATTGATGACTTGATCTCACAAGTCATGGATATATGATATCAAGTTGACACATGGGTATATATTAGAGAATATATATCGAATCGACGCCATGAGAAAGTTTCATGGATCATTATATGAGTGTCATAAACTTTCTCATGTGACTATTGGTATGAATAGTCCTCGCACAAGTCACTACTTCCCTACATAAGGAGTTATGTACTTTGGTATCACAAACGCCACCCGTAATGTGGTGGACCATAAAGGCGATTATCGGGTATATAACAAATTATGCGGAGGGATGTGAGTGATGTAGATGGGATCTATCCTCTCATATGACGAGAGTGATATCGGTGGGCCCTTGATTGAGTAGAACTACTAAAACGCATGGCCATGCTCGAATGAGTCAATATGAGATATTGAGCTCATTTGTTTGAGTTAGTTTACTCAGGGATCAAGAAACACATAGATTGATCGAGGATGACACGGTCTATGCCTCATGGATCAATCTGATATCAAGGATAGAAGGACACGGTCATATATTATAGTAGTCACGGAAAGGTTAGTCGGATCTTGACTTATCTCGTAACTTGGGTAGCAATGATGTATTGCTAGATGCCGCTCATTGCTTGTGTATCTAAAAGAGTTTAGGTCCACTGCCAACGTTATGAGAGCCTATAGGGTCACACACAAAGAGCATGATAATTAGAGGAATTAGAGTATTCTAGTTTGACTAGAATAATTTGGGAATAAGCTTAAGTACAAAATGGTTTTTGGACTTTAAGCTTAATTAGAATTTTAGCTAATTGATTTAATGAGATTAATTCAATATGTTACCTCATTGATTTAATAAGATTAATTCAATATGATAACATAAGCTTAATTGAATTAATAAGATTAATTCAATATGATAACATAAGCTTAATTGAATTAATAAGATTAATTCAATATGATAACATAAGCTTAATTGAATTAATAAGATTAATTCAACATGCATGAATGCCACATAAGAATGCCACATAAGCATGCCACATAAGCATGCCACCTAAGCATCCACCTAAGCTAGATAAGGTGGAAGGAAACAAAATGGTTTTGTCTCCTTAAGTGGCCGGCCAAACAAATGTCCCAATGCAATGGATTGCATTGAATGTGTGGAGGTGAAAGGGTTTTTCCAACCCTATAAAAGACCCCATGGAGTGGCCGGCCAAAGAATTGTGGGTGTGGTTGTTGGGAGCTTGAGGCTTGGAGAGAGCTTGAGAGCTTATTGTTGTGTGGCTTTTGTGAGTGTAGCAGGAAGAGTAGTCTTCTTCTTCCCTTCTCTTTTTCCCTAGCTTCCTCTCCTTTAGGGACTTCTCTAGCAAGAAGTAAAGGAGAGCTCCTCTAGTTTTCTTTTGTGAGACAAGAGCTTGCTCGTGTGGATACATATAGAGGCACGGACACTTGAACGTGCTAAAGATCCAACAAACAAAAGGAAGAAGCGGGATTAACAAGGGCACGCAACAAAGGTAATCCTCTCCTATAAGATAGGCTTGGTTTAGAGAAATTTATTTTATACGAGTTTGCTTTCGCATGGATCACTTGGAAGGGATCCTAATTTTTCCGTTGCGCATATGCCATTTGGCATAAAGAATTCCCTACACATCGCACTTAAGCCACAGTAAGAACTTCATTGACATATCTATATATGCAGAGAACCATATGAAGTCTTACGGCTGGTCACTCCAATGAACTAGTTACCATAACTAGCATCCACGATTAACTCCGGACATCATTATGTCTCCAGCCAGTGAGAATCAGCTGCTTGGATACACCAAGGAGTATACCTCGTGCTAGTCTCGACAGAATTGATGGTGTCCAAATCCATCAATTCATCGACAAGGGATAATTCCGATACATCACAATTACACATGTAGAGATACTCACTAGTTGTGATCCAATCACAAATTCTCTCATGCTGTGAATCGTATCGTGGACATTCAGTAAATGAGTTTAAGATCCAATCAAATACATAAAACATGTATACTCAAATAGTGAATCTTCATTTATCATATAAATGGTTCAAACATAAGGCGATTGCCTTAGGACATCTCTCATATATTACTAACACAAGATTTAAGAGATATGGTGATAAGGGACAACGAGGTAGGAGGCGTAAGGTGAGAAAATATCTTTCTCCCCCATGAGCAAGATTCAAACACATCAAATGAAACGTAGGAATAAGGTCGAGCTAAAAGACCTTAAATAAAACGCTTCTTGGGAGGCAACCGTAGTTTAGATTTTATGTTTATTTCTTATTAGTTTGTTGCATTCGTTTGTTTTGAACTTTGATTTATATTTGTTTAGCGTGTTGCATTTGAATTAGGACTAGAAAGGATTGCTAGGTAGAAACAAAAATCATTTTAAACCTACACGACTGACCGAGTAAGAAGAATGCAGACCGTTGTGTACCATGAAAAGGAAACGGGTGACACACGACCTAGCCGTGTGTTTTCACATGGTCATGTCCCTTCTTCTAGTGGCACACATGGCCTGGCCATGTGTTTTCAGTCGGCCGTTTCGCACAGGGGTTAAATGGCAAAGCCATGCATTTTCACCCCAAATGCACCATGTGCTTTGGTTCCTCTTGCCCTAGCCATGTGAATCCTTCTTCCCCACAACCTTGAAGCCTTTCCAACCTTCAAGGAAGCTCAAAAGAAGTAAGGATGAGGAGAACCAAGCAAGTGTCATCTTGATCCGGTGCTTCGGAGCAAAGGACAAGGAGAATGGATGCTCCTCAAGCTCCGGAGGAAGGTAATGTTCTTCCAACCCTCCTTTTTTGAAATAATGAGCATAAGGATAGATATAAAATGCTTGCTACTAGAAGATTCACCACAACTAGTTATCTTGATGAAGATTTACTAGAATCCCTAGGTTTATTTGGTGATATTCAAGCTCTATTTGTAAAAATGGGGTGGGGAGAGATAATGGGGATAAGACACCCAACCTACCAAGGATAGTTTTAGAGATTTTAAGAATCTTTAGAAGCTGAGGTTTTAACGGGTAGAGAGAGAGAAGAGGGTAGGATTACCTTTAGGTTATTTAACATTGAGCATGAATGGACACTACACCAATGGAACACATTCTTTAGCTTGCCTAGTGGGGGGGGGGGGGGGCGGGGGGAGAAGAACCCCTATTGGGTTCAACTCTTGGGTTTTTTGGACTGAAATGATAGGAGAGCACGTGTACGACCCTTCTAGGACCAAAGCGTCATGCCTCCAAAACCTCATTTTTCGGTACCTACACTGAATTATGACAAGTACAATTTTTGGTATTAGGGAGACTTATGGTGTAGTGCGAGCTAGTGAGCTACTTTACTTGTGGGACATGCTACAAGACAGGACTAGCATTGATGTAGGGTCCCCTTTCATTAGACACCTTATGAAAATGGGCAAAGCAGCGAGAGGAGAGATCATTGTGGGGGGCCTACTTACCCATATTTTCCATAGGATGGGGTACGACTACACTGCACTAGATAGCATAGAGGGGAGCCCTAGGATCGACCTAGAAGTGTGTATGGCCAGAAAGATGATAGTGAGAGAGGGACACTCCTTGTGCATTGTAAGGAAAAACCTATCATCCCTTAGCCTCCCCGACCCCAATCGTACCACCATTACCAGACGTGCCAACTGGCGCTTAGACCTGATAGTGGAGTCCTCGCCATATGAGGGACCATCCACATTGGCACCTATATCTCCCCCTTTATATCACTCTCCCTCCAGTCCACGCATTCATAAGAGCCCACCTAGTCCAGGTAGACATGAGCCTGCACCTGCACCGTCACCTTTTCCTACTTTTGAGCAAGATGCAGGTACATCTGCCTATGATTTTTTGGAGTTCTGATTGCACTTCGACGATATATATGTCGAGCACCAGACATAGAGGCAGCAATGGGAGGAGCAGAGCGCTTATAAGCAGGCAGAGTTTCATGGCTTTCGAGAGCACTTCCAACGGGCTGAGGAGTTCTACAATGAGGCTCACGTCTACTTCTAGGAGAAGGTTGCTCGTCGCTAGGATGAGGCCACCTACCGTCAGGAGATGCGGCAACACATGCATGCCCAGCAAGCACAATGGCCCCGGGAGGAGGAGCACAGAGCGACCGTTGCATCCACCAGCTCTCAGATCGATCACATGTACATGTGGAATTAGTGGGTTAGCACCAGGTTTACCCAAGAGATTGACATGTTGAGACTACCAGACTTCCCACCTCGGCCACCATATTAGCGGTATGGTCTCATATAAGTCTGGGGGGGCCCGAGTTTTGATTTATTTTGTTTCTAGCAGTAGTTTCTTTCCTGTCATTTGCATTTGTTTTAGTTAGCATTCATTTGTTCATACATAGAGTTTTTAGTTTCGTCAGTACTTAATTTTTGCTATCTTTAAGCTACCTCAGTAGTATTTTCAGAGTTTTCTTTTATGAGTTGTTTCCATGAGTAGCTTAACTTCATTTACCTCGTGGTATTTTATTTTATTTGCTCTAATGAATGTTCTAGTCTTACACTGGTTAGATTTTATATTTACACCTACTCATGATGAACATTCTGAAAGGGAGAGTCTAGTACGTACCTTGTTATGATTCATCTCAATAATCTAGTACTTTAGAATCCATAGGTGACCCTAAGTTTAACATTTTATTACTAGAGATGCTCGGATTGTGGAAGCCCATTCGAAAAAATCAAAATTCCAAGAGAGAGAGAAGAAAAAAAATTGAAAAAACAGTTGTCGTGGGTGGAAATAGTTAGGTGCCCCTTTGAGACCGAGTTAGGTTACTGGGGAAGCACCTACCAATTTCTCTTAATACCAAGCACGCCTTTAGACTTTGTGCTAGATCTAGGGAACAACCCTCGCTTTGCGAAGGTAAGTTCCTAAGAGCTGAGACCTTAAGAAAGCTATAGGATGATGCCTTAACTTACCATGGAATGAGTATCCACTAAGAAGATTCACTTAGCACGAGTATGAGAAGCTAACTTAGTAAATTTCTAGAACATATCTATTTTGCTTTGATTGCAAATATCATTTGATAAATCTAGTTAACTTGTTAAGTATGAAACAATACCTTTTAAAATTTCATGGCAATGAGATTTGCTTGAGGACAAGCAAAGATTTAAGTCTAGGGAATTGATGTGAGCAAAACATATAGGATTTTAGGAGTAATTTTCGCTCACATCTCATTACATTTTATATTTGTTTCATGCATATTTCACTTTGTTTTGCATGCATTTCTTATTTTTTAGTTTGGAGGTTTGCTCTTTATACTTTTGTGTGCAGCATAGCATTTCATGGGGAAAAAGGTGCACTTTCGGATCAAAAGAAAGGGGATACAGCATGGGCGTGTGGCTACACACGACCATGTCTAGGGTTTAAAAATGGCCGCCACAGTCTCACACACGACCTGCCCGTGTGTTATCAAACACACGACCAAGTGATGGCTAGGCAACTTGATGCAATAAGAGTTTTTTCCAGATTTCATGAAGATCTGACCTCATGTCTATATAAAGGAGGTGTAGGGATGTATACTGAAAAGTCTATCTTTTCTATGAACATCTTTATTTTTGAAATAAGAATCACATGATCTTTGTTTGCATATTTTTATGCATATTGTCTAATACGTTACATTGTAGATAACATGGTGTGTGGTGTCACACGGGAGATCATGTTATCGGCTCCTTGTAAAGTATAAGTAAAGGCTCACAACCGAGATGACTTTGGACAAACCATCGGAATGGTTGTAGTGTGATTTGGTGTTGGTTTGTCTTGACCAAAGAATCACACTAGTGCACTTTGTGTGTATTGAGCAGGACTGACTTAGAGGTGATTCGATTTATGTCTGACTACATAATCGAATCAGACCTCAGATATTATTTAGTACATGCTCTTAATCCCGATATAATAATGGGCACAAATACTTAGTACTCATCTCTTTGATTTACCAATGGGCGAGATTTATAGATTAAATCGATAGGCTCGGTAAGTTGGGAGATGATATTATTTATATAGTGTGCCGTTGATTATAGGAGGAAACATTGTCCTATATATTAGGATGATTTTGTCCCCTTGAGGAGCTCATAAGGTTCACATGTAAACCCTGCAGGTGGACTTGGTCCGGCATGATGAAAAGGTTGAGTGGTACTACTCAAGGAGTTAGATGTTGATTAATTAATGGTCAGTAAATTAATTAATCGAAGAATATTCGAGATCTTAAACACGGGGAGAAAATATACAAATAATATATGGAGCCAATATTATCATATGGGGGTTGGTGAGGTAGATCAATGATGAACCTTTAGTGGATTGGATCATCATTAGTGGATCGGACTTTATGTGGGCTTGATCCATGGGTGGCCAAGACCCAACTCCTCCTCATGGTCCCTAATGTAGCCTATTAACACCTCATGATTCTTAGATCCAATGGATAGAAACAAAACTCTAAGATCCATTGGTAGAGATTAAATCTCTAAGATCCGACGGTTGAGATTAAATCTCTAGATCCGATGGTTGAGATTAAATCCCTAGAACCAATGGATGAGATTAATTCATGACTTATCCCTAACTCTATAAAAGGATGGCATGGGAGTTGGCGTGAACTACATTGAAGTAGAGCTAGGGTTTGTGCGGCAAGAAGGAATCCTAGTTGAGATAGGATTAGGATTAGAGTTTAGAGGCAAGGGTGGCACCAAATAAGGAAGGTATTCTTCTCTTCTTCTTCCTCTTTTGGCCAACGTCCAACACCTCTCCAGCCTCTTTTAAAGCCTTGGCCGGTGCCCAAAAGCCCCCTTCTCCTTCTCCTTAGGTGGTGGAAACAAGATATAGGGCTTCCCTTGGTGTCTTGGTTGTTTTCCACCATCTTCTCCTTCACCTAGTTGGCCGGCGACAAGGATAGTTTTAGTTCCTTGTTGGTTGTTTCTAGTGAGGAGAAAAACCTTGTTTCTATTCTTCCTCTTGCTTTGGAAGAGCAAGGAAGGAAGATTTGTGATATAGGAGCTTCGACTTTTTGTGGATCGTCGCCCACACGACGTCCAAAAGGAGGAAGGTCATACATTAGAAGATCAAGAGGTATACCTATTCTACTTTCTTCTTTTGTTTGTTGCTTGTTTTTGTTTTTCAATTATAAGCATGTTATAAATCTGTAAATGGATAAATAAACCTTGGATCCCGAGCATAAACACAAAAACCGGCGATCCGGACATCGTCTATTCCGCGGCTACTCGGAGAATAGAGGATGGTGGCTTGAACAACTAGTTTGTTCAAGTGACCTCTCTAAACGAATAGCACGATGATGACTTGGTGGTTTGGGCAATCCCTTTTGTCTAGGATTAATTTTTTTTTTAATCCGGGGACATCGAAGGGATCACCATGGACAAGCTTCCGAGGTGAAGTGGGAAGCGAAGTTTCCCCTCACGGACTCGATAAGCAAAACCCTTCAATTGGTATCAGAGCCAAGGTTTCCGGTTTTGTGTGTTTAGGATTCGATTAATTTTTATGCACTTATTCATATATTATATGTGCCGGATAATAGTAGGATATGCGTAGTTTAACTCTTTGGTTGCAGGCATAAGATCCGACTATTATGGCCATATGTGTGTATGTGATTGTATGTGTGTAAATATTTATTTTGTTGAATCCTCGGAGTTGACGAAGCTAGTATTTAGTTTTTGTAAATTAAATACAACATTGTTTAGCCACTCTTTATTTTATTTTACTTTCGATCTAGATTTCATGTACACTCTCTCGTGGAGTATAGGATCGATGGATGTAAATTAAAATAGGTTTTAGTCTCGGCTCGGATCTCCGGATGGCTCGTACATGGCATAGGAGGAGCTGACTAGATGGCGATGCAACGGGAGTCATATTGAAGACAAAAGACATAATAGTTGGAAAATAATTTATTTTTCATATTTATTGCTTTTTGTTTGATATGCATGTCGTAGGCTAGGAAAATTCCTCAATTTCAAATTACTAAGTAGGAGAGGGATATTTTTATAAATTCCCGCGGCCTCCATTACAATTTGACAAGTGATGCAAACAAACTTGTGCGTCGGCTCTGAGTGCCTTCCTCCCCATCGGATGGGTTTGTTTGCGGATCACAAGGTCGAATATGGTTATAGGAAATTATTAAAGAGCATGTGTACTTGCCCATCGTAAGACACATAACCCGAGATAATTAACTTGGTATCAAGTAATGGTGAACACTTAGATACAAATATAAGTATCCTCCCCATCGGAGTCACTTCTTTTATTTGTAGGGCCAAAGAGGAACCAACTATTAATTTTACTTATCAAAAAGTTAGGTTGACAAGATAGTAAAATTAATCGGTAAAACCTCCTCTTACAAATGTAGAATTCGTATACGTCCACACTATCGTGGCATATGATATTCTCGGTGTTTTGAGGTGTTGGTTGATTTTGAAATTTTATTGTTTGAGGAATCAATAATTTTTTGAAATCTACAGTAATGATCTATGTGATTCTTAGGTTTTTCAAAAATGACTTTCAGTCCATTTACTATGATACTAAAGGAAATAAACTTACTGTACCCAAATAATGTTGATTGGAAAAGAATCTAGATATTGTCTTATCTGCTAGGGAGTACAAGTATGCACTCTTCGAAGAGTGTCCTCAAGCCATGGTTGCTCAAAAAGGTTTCTACTTCTAAGCCGAAAGGCAAGAAGAAGGAGAAACATGGTGGAGCAAAGGTGGTGGGAGGATCTCAGGGAGGAGTGAAGAAGCCGAAAGGAAAGTACTTCACTTATAAGCAGGATGGACATTGGAAGAAGGAATGTCCCAATCCAAAGCAAAACAAAGATATATCCTTTGGACTAGTCATTGAAACATGATTAGCGGTGTTATCTACCGGCACCTGGTGCGTAGATACGAGAGCCACTAATCATGTCTGCAATACTTTTCAGGGGTTCAAGGAAACCAGACGACTAGCTAAAAGGGAGATTACCATTTACTTGGGCAATGCCATGAAGATGGCGGCTATTGCAGTGGGAAAAGTTTTATTTATCTCTTGAGAAAAATAAAACTTAGGTTCTTGATAATTCCCTTTATGTACCTTTATTTAGAAAGAACTTAGTTTCAGTTTCTAAATTGTTTATGGATGGATATTCTATTTCTTTTAATGACAAAGCTGTTATAAAAAGGAATAGGGAGAATATCTGTTCAGGTACATTGATAGGAAATTTGTATACACTTGAATCACAACCTCCAACGATGCAAATTGAAGTTAATAACTCATCTTCTAAATCCAATAAGACAAAAGAACCTTCGAAGATGAACCAAACATATCTTTGGCATCTTAGGCTTGGTCACATTAACCTAAGCAGAATTCAAAGGTTGATAGCTGATGGACCTTTGGGTTCATTAGTGGTGGAGGATCTCCCAGCCTGTGAATCTTGCTTGGAGGGTAAGATGACCAAGAGGCCTTTTAAGGCCAAGGGGTATAGAGCCAAAGATGTGTTAGAAATGGTTTATTCTGATTTGTTTGGTCCTATGACTATCCAGGCAAGAGGTGGTCTTGAATATTTCGTCTCTCTCATAGATGATTATTCAAGATATGGATGACACTATGATCTGATCGTGGTGATGATTACCTCTTGGGAGAGTTTAGGAACTACTTATCAGAGGCTGGGATTCAATCCCAATTGACTGCACCTGGCACACCCTAGCAGAACGGTATAGCAGAGCGAAGGAATAGGACTCTAATGGAGATGGTTAGATCGATGATGAGTTATTTTGAGTTGCCAGATTCGTTCTGGGGATATGCACTAGATACGGCGGTATACATTCTGAACTTGGTTCCATCTAAATCAGTGCCTTCTACTCCCACAGAGTTGTGGACTGGGCGAAAGCCTAGTCTAAGACATATTCGAATATAGGGGAGTCCAGCACATGTGCTGAAGGCATATGCTGGTAAGTTGGAACCTCGTATAGAAGTACGCTTGTTCGTTGGCTATCCTAGGGGAACGAAGGGTAGATTGTTTTATAATCCTAGAGATCAGAGGGTGATCGTTAGCACGAACGCCAGATTTCTAGAGGAAGACTATGTGATGAACCACAAGCCCAAGAGTAAAATTATTCTAGAAGAGTTAAAAGGGGAAGTCACTTCTTTAGTACCGCCGGTACAAGAGGATATACCACATGTCACTGCACCGCATGTCACAGAGGATACATAGGTGATACCTCGTCGTAGTGGGAGGGTTGTGAGACAGCCTAATAGATTCATGTTCTTGGGAGAATCTTCTGATTTGGTCCCTGGCGAACATGAACCTGATCCCTGGACATATGATGAGGCAATCCAAGATAAAGATGCAGTATCTTGGCAAAGTGCAATGAATGATGAGATTGAATCTATGGATTCAAATTAGGTCTGGGAGCTAGTAGAACCACCCAATGGTATAAAAACCATTGGATGCAAGTGGATCTACAAGAGAAATAGAGGAATAGATGGGAAGGTTGAGACCTTCAAAGCGAGGCTTGTTGCGAAGGGGTATACTCAGAAAGAGGGTATCGATTATGAGGAGACCTTTACGTGGGCCATGCTTAAGTCTATCTAGATTCTCTTATGCATAGCAGCTCATATGGATTATGAGGTGTGGCAGATGGATGTCAAGACAGCTTTCCTTAATGAAAGTCTTGAGGAAAACATCTACATGAAGCAACCAGAAGGATTCATTGCTAAAGGCACAGAGCATCTTGTATGTAAGATTAATCGGTCCATTTATGGATTGAAACAAGCTTCGACGTCTTGGAACATCCGCTTTAATGAGGTGATCCAGTCTTATGGATTTATTCAAAGTCCAGATGAGTCTTGTGTATACAAGAGATGTGACAGAAACGTAGTGGTATTTCTTGTACTATACGTAGATGACATTTTATTGATTGGCAACAATATCAAGGTGTTATCATACGTAAGGGTATGGTTGTCCAAACAGTTTGATATGAAGGACTTGGGAGAGGTGGGACACATCCTTGGGATCAAAGTTATAAGGGATCGTAGGAAAAGGATGTTGTGCTTATCCTATGCTTCATACATAGACACGATTTTGGATAGTTTTAGCATGCAGAACTCCAATAAGGGTTTTCTACCTTTCAGGCATGGAGTTCCTTTATCTAAGGAGATGTGTCCTAAATCATCTGAGGAAATAGAGAAGATGAAGGTGGTTCCTTATGCTTCGGCAGTAGGAAGCCTCATGTATGCGATGCTCTATATGAGACCAGATATCTGCCTTGTCGTGGGCATGGTCAGCAGATATCAGAGTAATCCAAGACAGGGACATTGGACTACGGTAAAGCATATATTTTAGTGCCTGAGAAGGACTAGGGAATATATGCTAGTTTACTAAGCAGACTAATTTCTCCCTGTGGATTACATGGATTGCGACTTCCAATCAGATAGGGATAACAGTAAGTCTACCTCAGGTTTTGTGTTTACTTTGGGAGGTGGAGCCATTGTATGGAGGAGTGTCAAGAAGAAATGCGTGGCGGACTCCACCATAGAAGCTGAGTATGTGGCAGCCTCTGAGGCGGCCTAAGAAGCTGTGTGGCTCAGGAACTTCCAGATGGACTTGGATATGATTCCTAGTTTGCCCAGAACTATCACAATTTATTGTGATAATAATGGTGCAGTTGCAAACTCAAAGGAAACACGAGCTTATAAGGCAAGTAAACACATAGAGCGCAAGTACTACCTGATACGAGAAAACGTAAAGGAAGTAGAAGTTGCTGTCGCCTAGATTGCATCAGAGGATGACATGGTAGACCCTTTTCGCTAAGGCCCTTCTAGCGAGAGCTTTGATAGGCATGTGGAGGGAAGGGGAATCGGATGTATGGCAGTATGAGAACAACATAGTCTTTTAGTATAAGTGGGAGATTGTAGGGATGTATACTGAAAAGTCTATCTTTTCTATGAACATCTTTATTTTTGAAATAAGAATCACATGATCATTGTTTGCATATTTTTATGCATATTGTCTAATTCGTTACATTGTAGATAATATGGTGTGTGGTGTCACACGGGAGATCATGTTGATGGTTGGTCGCTTCGGAGGCTCATTGGCTCCCATGTCCCCGGTTTTAAAATTTTCACTAATGAAAGGATTAATCTGGATGGGATGAGCTTCCTTAGCAACACCATTTCGTCGTCGTGCTAACAACTTGAGTGGTCGCTCGAACAAACTAGTTGTTCAAGCAACTCTACTCTTCTAGTTGATTAGCCGCAGAAGAGACGACGGACGGATCGCCGGTTTTTGTGTTTGTCTTTGGGGTCCATGATTATACAATATATTTGCACACACACACATGCATAATCAAAACAAATAAGAACATGCTCAGATCTGTACATAAAGTTAAAATAACTTTATACCTCACGATCTTCTACCGTATGTCCTATCCTTCTCGTAGACGACGTGTGGACGAAGATCCTCCACGAGTTGAAGCCTTCTAGATCGAGTTCTCCTCTACCTTGTCCACTGCGAACAAAGAGAAAAACGAACAAAACCTTTTCCTTTCTAGAACCGGCCACCAAGTAAAGAAGTTTGATGTAACCGCCGGCCAAGGAACGAATGAATGAACTCCGGCCAACTTTGAAACAAAGTTGCCGCCGGCCACCAATGGATGAGCGCCGGCCACCAAGAAGCTTGGAACCACCGGCCACCAAGGATTAAAGGAGAAGAATGAGGGCCGGCCAAGGAAGAAAGGAGAGGTCTATAAGATGGACGCCGGTCAGGCCTTGATGGAGAAGAATGGGCGCCGGCAACAATCAAGAAGGAGAAAGGTTGGCGCCCAAGCTCTATCTCCAAACCCTAGCCGCCCACCTTGATAAGAGACAAAACCCTAACTTCAATTCGAACCAACTCCTATCTCTTTTTTCCGCCCAACCCTAAGCCATATTTTTATAGAATTTAGGAGAAAGTTGGTTAGCCTAAAATATAGGAACTAACTCCTATATTCTTGCCGCCCAACCCCTAACTCCTCTAGGGTTTGTTGCCGCCCAACCCATGGATGAGCCAAACCCTAATTCTAGAATTTAGGCTTAAGCCTCCTCTAATCTCCACCGTCGGATCTAGGGATTTAATCTCCACCGTCGGATCTAGGGATTTAATCTCCACCGTCGGATCTAGGGATTTAATCTCCACCGTCGGATCTAGGGTTTTATCCCAACCGTCGGATCTAGGATTTCATCCCAACCATAGGATCTAGGATTTCATCCCAACCGTCGGATCAAGGATTTCATCCCAACCGTCGGATCTAGGGTTTTATCCCAACCGTCGGATCTAGGGATTTAATCCTAACCGTCGATTCTAGGGTTTCATCCTAACCATCGGATCTATGGATTTAATCCAACCGTTGGTTCTAGGGTTTCATCCCAACCATCGGATCTATGGATTTAATCCAAACCATCGATTCTAGGGTTTCATCCTAACCATCGGATCTATGGATTTAATCCAACCGTTGGTTCTAAGGTTTCATCCTAACCATCGGATCTATGGATTTAATCCAACCGTTGGTTCTAGGTTTTGTTTTACATTCTTGGATCTAGACTTCACAAGGATTATATTAGGCTACGATAGGGACCATAAGGAGGAGTTGGGTCTTGGCCACCCGATGGATCGGAACCACACAAACTTGATCCATCAATGATGTTCCATTCCACTAGAGGATCATCATTGAACTACCTCACCAACCCCCATAAATCAATATGGGCTCCATATATTATTTATACATTAATCTCCCCGTGTTTAAGATATCGAATGTCCGTCAATTAATTGATTTACTGACCATCAATTAATTAACATCTAACTCCTCGAGTAGTACCACTCAACCTTATCATCATGTTGACTAAGTCAACCAGCTGGGTTTACATGATGAACCTTATGAGCTCCTCAAGGGGACATCATCAACCTATTATATAGGACACGGTTTCCTCCTATAATCAACGACACACCATGTAAATAATATTATTTCCCAACTTACCGGGCATATTGATTTAATCCATCTAAATCTCACCCACTGGTAAATTAAAGAAATAAATACTAAGTACATGTGCCCATTATTATATCGGGATTAAGAGCATATACAACATAATATCCAAGGTCCGATTCAATTATGTAGTCAGTACTAAATTGAATCACCTCTATGTCGGTCCTGCTCAATACACCTAAGTGTACTAGTGTAACTCTATGTTCAAGATAAAACAATACCAAGCTACACTACAACCATGCCAATGGTTTGTCCAAAACCATCTTGGTTGTGAGCCTCTACTTATATTTTACAAGGGACTGATAACATGATCTTCTGTGCCACACCAAGCACCATGTTATCTACAATGTAAAATATTAGACAATATGCACACATATATAACGAATATATAAAATGCAAACAATGATCATGTGATTCTTATTTCAAAATAAAATGTTCATAAAAGAAGAGCTAGGCTTTCAGTATACATTCTAACAATCTCCCACTTATACTAAAAGACTAAGTCTTATCATCCTCGCCATACATCTGATCCCCATGTCCTCCACATGCCTATCAAACGCTATCACTGGAAGGGCCTTAGTGAATGGATCCGCCAGGTTATCCTCTGATGCAATCTTGGCCACAAAGAACTTCTCCTCGCTTTACGATCTCTGATAAGGTGGTACTTGCGCTCTATGTGTTTACTCGCCTTATGGGCTCGTGGTTCCTTCGAGTTTGCAACTGCACCACTATTATCACAATAAATTGTGATAGTTCTGGGCAAACCAGGAATCACATCCAAGTCCATCAAGAAGTTCCTGAGCCATACAGCTTCCTTGGCTGCCTCAGAGGTTGCCACATACTCAGCTTCCATGGTAGAGTCCGCCACACATTTTTGCTTGACACTCCTCCATACTATGGCTCCACCTCCAAAAGTAAACACAAACCCCGAGGTATACTTACTCTTGTCCCTATCTGATTGGAAATCCGAATCCGTGTAACCCACAGGGACTAATTGATCTGCCCGGTAAACCAGCATATAATCCCTAGTCCTTCTCAGGTACTTCAATATATGCTTTACCGCACCTAATGTCCTATCCAGATTACTCGATATTCCGCTAACCATGCCTACTGCAGCGATATCCTGGTCTCGCATATAGCATAGGCATACATAAGGCTTCCTATCGCCAAGCATAAGGAACCGCCTTCATGTCCTCTATCTCCTTTGATGTTTTGGGACACATCTCTTTAGATAAAGGAACTCCATGCCTAAAAGGTAGAAAACCTTTCTTGGAGTTCTGCATGCTAAAACGAGCAAGGATAGTGTCAATATATGAAGCTTGAGACAAGCACAACATCCTTTTCTTGCGATCCCTTATAACTTTGATCCCAAGGATGTGTCCCACTTCTCCCAAGTCCTTCATGTCAAACTGTTTGGACAACCATACCCTTACGTCTGATAACACTTTGATATTGTTGCCAACTAACAAAATGTCATCTACGTATAGTACAAGAAACACCACTACGTTTCCGTCACATCTCTTGTATACACAAGGCTCATCCGGACTTTGAATAAATCCATATGACTGGATTACCTCATCAAATCGGATGTTCCAAGATCTAGAAGCTTGCTTCAATCCATAAATGGACCGATTAAGCTTACATACAAGATGCTCTTTGCCTTTAGCAATGAATCCCTCTGGTTGCCGCATATAGATGTTCTCCTCAAGACTTCCGTTAAGGAAAGATGTCTTGACATCCATCTGCCATATCTCATAATTCATATGAGCAGCTATAGATAAGAGAATCCGGATAGACTTAAGCATAGCTACCAGCGAAAAGGTTTCCTCATAATCGATACCCTCTTTCTGAGTATACCCTTTCGCAACAAGCCTAGCTTTGAAGGTCTCAACCTTCCCGTCTACTCCTCTCTTTCTCTTGTAGATCCACTTGCATCCAATGGTTTTTATACCATCGGGTGGCTCTACTAGCTCCCAGACCTGATTAGAATCCATAGATTCTATCTCTGAATTCATCGCACTTTGCCAAGATACCGCATCTCTATCTTGGAGTGCCTCATCATATGTCCAAGGATCAGGTTCATGTTCACCAGGGACTAAGTCCGAAGACTCTCCCAAAAACATGAATCTGTCGGGTTGTCTAACAACCCTCCCACTACGACGAGGTGCCTCCTGTGTATGCTCTGTGACACGCGGTGCAGTGACTTGTGGTGTCTCCTCTTGTACCGGTGGTACTGAAGTTGGTACTTCCCCCGTCAACTCCTCAAGAACAATCCTACTCGTGGGCTTGTGGTTCATTACATAATCCTCCTCTAGAAATCTAGCATTCGTGCTAATGATCACCCTCTGATCTCTAGGATTATAAAATAAACCACCTTTCGTTCCCTTGGGGTAGCCAACAAACATGCACACTTCTGTACGAGATTCCAACTTACCAGCATCTCCCTTCAGCACATGTGCTGGACTACCCCAAATCCGAATATGTCTTAGACTAGGCTTTCGCCCAGTCCACAACTCTGTGGGAGTAGAGGGTACTGACTTAGATGGAACTAAGTTTAGAATGTGTGCTGTTGTTTCCAGAGCAAACCCCCAGAACGAATCAGGTAACTCAGAATAACTCATCATAGATCTGACCATCTCCATAAGAGTCCTATTCCTTCGCTCCGCTACACCATTCTCACTGGGTGTGCCAGTGCATAATTGGGATTGAATCCCACCTCCGATAAGTAACTCCTAAACTCTCCCAAGAGGTACTCACCACCACGATCGATCGTAATGTCTTGATACTTTTACCTTGACGGTTTCTCCACATCACCTTGAATTCTTTGAACTCACAAAGCATCTGACTTGCGCGATCAAGTAAATGTATCCATATCTTGAATAATCATCTATAAAAGAGACGAAATATTCAAAACCACCTTTTGCCTGGATAGACATAGGACCGCACAAATCAGAATGAACCAATTCTAACACATCTTTGGCTCTATACCCCTTGGCCTTGAAAGGTCTCTTGGTCATTTTACCTTCCAAGCAAGATTCGCAGGTTGGGAGATCCTCCACCACTAATGAACCCAAAGGTCCATCAGCTATCAACCTTGAATTCTACTTAGGTTAATATAAGCCTCATATGCCAGAGATATGTTTGGTTCTATTTTCAAGGTTCTTTTCTCTTATTAGACTTAGAAGATGAGTTATTCACTTCTCTATGCATCGTGGGAGTTTTTGGTTCAAGAGTATACAAATTGCCAACCAATGTACCTGAACAGATAATCTCTCTATTTCTTTTTATAACAACTCTGTCATTATAAGAAACAGAATATCCATCCACAAATAATTTAGAAACCGAAATCAAATTCTTTCTAAATGTAGGTACATAAAGACAATTTCTCAAAACCAAAACTTTATTCCTATCAAAAGATAAATAAACATTTCCCACTGCAATAGCAGCCACCTTTGAAGCATTGCCCATGTAGACGATAATTTCTCCCTCAGCTAGTCGTCGGGTTTCTGAACCCAGAAAGAATTGCAGGACATGATCGGGCTGTATCTACACACAGTGCATTGAGATAACACCACTAAACATGTTTCAACGACTAAGGCGTAAGATATACCTTTGTTACCGCTTTAGGAAGGGGAAGTCTTTCTTCCCATGTCCAAATCTGCCTACAAGTGAAGTACTTGCCTTTTACTTCTTCACTCCCTGAGATCCTCCCACCACCTTTGCTCTACCTTGTTTCTTCTTCTTCTTGCCTTTCGGCTGAGAAGTAGAAACCTTCTGAGCAACCATGGCTTCCAGCCTTGCAGCTTGATTCTAGTATCCGAAAAGTTCCTTTTCCCCAGAATCATCCGCAGGCTTAGGAGGACACTCATCGACAGTTAAGACACTATCCATATTTCTTTTCAAATCATTATTGTTTGGTGACAGTAAGTTTGTTTCCTTTAGTACCAAAGTAAGTGGATTAAAAGCCATTTGAAAATCCTAAGAATCACAATGATAAAAAAATATCAGATTTCAATTAATATTGATTCCTCAAAACAATAAAATCCTGAAATCAACCAACACCTCAAAACACCGAGAATATCGCATGCCACGATAGTGTGGACGTATACGAATTCTACATTTGTAAGAGGAGGTTTTACCCATTAATTTTATTATCTTGTCAACCTTACTTTTTGACAAATAAAATTAATAGTTGGTTCCTCTTTAGCCCTACAAGTAAAAGCAGTGACTCCGATGGGGAGGATACTTTTTATTTGCATCTAAGTGTGCACCATTACACGATACTAAGGGAATTATTTCGGATTATGTGTCTTACCGATGGGGAAGTACACACGCTCCTAAATAATTTCCTATAACCATTATTTGACCTAGTGATCCGCAAACAAACCCATCCGATGGGGAGGAAGGCACTCAGAGCCAACACACAAGTTTGTTTGCATCACACGTCAAATTGTAATGGAGGCCGCGGGAATTAATTAAAATGTCCCTCTCCCACTTAGTAAATTGCAATCGAGGAATTTTAAACATACACAACATGCATATAAAACAAGAAGCAATAAATATGGAAAAATCAGAATTTTTCCAACTATTATGGCATTGTTCTCCAATACGCATCCCGTCGTGTCGCCACCTTGTCCGCTCCATCTTTTCCCGTGCGCAAGTCACCAAAGAGTACCGAGCCGAGATAAATCATATTAATTTACATCCATCGATCCTATACTCCACGAAGGAGTGTACAAATAATCTAGATCAAAAGTAAACTAAAATGAGCGGCTAAACAATGCCGTATTTAATTACAAAAATTAAATACTAATCTAGCCTCGTCAACCCCGAGGATTCAAATAATAAATTTTTACACACATCCATTCACATACACACACATGGCCATAATAGTCGGATCTTATGCCAGCAACCAAAGAGTTAAAGTACGCACATCCTACTATTATCCGGCACATATTATATATGAAAAATGCATAAAAATTTAACCGAATCCAAAACACACAAAACCGGAAACCGTGACTCTGATACCAATTGATGGTTGGTCGCTTCGGAGGCTCATTGGCTCCCATGTCCCCGGTTTTAAAATTTTCACTAATGAAAGGATTAATTCGGATGGGATGAGCTTCCTTAGCAACACCATTTCGTCATCGTGCTAACAACTTGAGTGGTCGCTCGAACAAACTAGTTGTTCAAGCAACTCTACTCTTCTAGTTGATTAGCCGCGGAAGAGATGACAGACGGATCGCCGGTTTTTGTGTTTGTCTTTGGGGTCCATGATTATACAATATATTTGCACACACACACATGCATAATCAAAACAAATAAGAACATGCTCAGATCTGTACATAAAGTTAAAATAACTTTATACCTCACGATCTTCTACCGTATGTCCTATCCTTCTCGTGGACGACGTGTGGACGAAGATCCTCCACGAGTTGAAGCCTTCTAGATCGAGTTCTCCTCTACCTTGTCCGCTGCGAACAAAGAGAAAAACGAACAAAACCTTTTCCTTTCTAGAACCGGCCACCAAGTAAAGAAGTTTGATGTGCCAAAGGAACGAATGAATGAACTCCGCCAACTTTGAAACAAAGTTGCGCCAGCCACCAATGGATGACCCCACCAAGAAGCTTGGAACCACCGCCACCAAGGATTAAGGAGAAGAATGAGGGCCGGCCAAGGAAGAAAGGAGAGGTCTATAAGATGGACGGCCAGCCTTGATGGAGAAGAATGGCGCAGACAACAATCAAGAAGGAGAAAGGTTGCCGCCAAGCTCTATCTCCAAACCCTAGCCGCCCACCTTGATAAGAGCCAAAACCCTAACTCAATTCAACCAACTCCTATCTCTTTTTCCGCCCAACCCTAAGCCATATATTTTATAGAATTTAGGAGAAAGTTGGTTAGCCTAAAATATAGGAACTAACTCCTATATTCTTGCCGCCAACCCTAACTCCTCTAGGGTTTGTTGTCTAACCCATGGATGAGCCAAACCCTAATTCTAGAATTTAGGCTTAAGCCTCCTCTAATCTCCACCGTCGGATCTAGGGATTTAATCTCCACCGTCGGATCTAGGGATTTAATCTCCACCGTCGGATCTAGGGATTTAATCTCCACCGTCGGATCTAGGGTTTTATCCCAACCGTCGGATCTAGGATTTCATCCCAACCATAGGATCTAGGATTTCATCCCAACCGTCGGATCAAGGATTTCATCCCAACCGTCGGATCTAGGGTTTTATCCCAACCGTCGGATCTAGGGATTTAATCCTAACCGTCGATTCTAGGGTTTCATCCTAACCATCGGATCTATGGATTTAATCCAACCGTTGGTTCTAGGGTTTCATCCCAACCATCGGATCTATGGATTTAATCCAAACCGTCAATTCTAGGGTTTCATCCTAACCATCGGATCTATGGATTTAATCCAACCGTTGGTTCTAAGGTTTCATCCTAACCATCGGATCTATGGATTTAATCCAACCATTGGTTCTAGGTTTTGTTTTACATTCTTGGATCTAGACTTCACAAGGATTATATTAGGCTACGATAGGGACCATAAGGAGGAGTTGGGTCTTGGCCACCCGATGGATCAGAACCACACAAACTTGATCCATCAATGATGTTCCATTCCACTAGAGGATCATCATTGAACTACCTCACCAACCCCCATAAATCAATATGGGCTCCATATATTATTTGTACATTAATCTCCCCGTGTTTAAGATATCGAATGTCCGTCAATTAATTGATTTACTGACCATCAATTAATTAACATCTAACTCCTCGAGTAGTACCACTCAACCTTATCATCATGTTGACTAAGTCAACCAGCTGGGTTTACATGATGAACCTTATGAGCTCCTCAAGGGGACATCATCAACCTATTATATAGGACACGGTTTCCTCCTATAATCAACGGCACACCATGTAAATAATATTATTTCCCAACTTACCGGGCATATTGATTTAATCCATCTAAATCTCACCCACTGGTAAATTAAAGAAATAAATACTAAGTACATGTGCCCGTTATTATATCGGGATTAAGAGCATGTACAACATAATATCCGAGGTCCGATTCAATTATGTAGTCAGTACTAAATTGAATCACCTCTATGTCGGTCCTGCTCAATACACCTAAGTGTACTAGTGTAACTCTATGTTCAAGATAAAACAATACCAAGCTACACTACAACCATGCCAATGGTTTGTCCAAAACCATCTTGGTTGTGAGCCTCTACTTATATTTTACAAGGGACTGATAACATGATCTTCTGTGCCACACCAAGCACCATGTTATCTACAATGTAAAATATTAGACAATATGCACACATATATAACGAATATAT
This sequence comes from Wurfbainia villosa, assembly GCA_025175895.1. Taxonomy (NCBI): domain Eukaryota; kingdom Viridiplantae; phylum Streptophyta; class Magnoliopsida; order Zingiberales; family Zingiberaceae; genus Wurfbainia; species Wurfbainia villosa. The sequence continues at coordinate 28,567,328 of CM045988.1, forward strand.
AAAATGCAAACAATGATCATGTGATTCTTATTTCAAAATAAAATGTTCATAAAAGAAGAGCTAGGCTTTCAGTATACATTCTAACACATGTTATCGGCTCCTTGTAAAGTATAAGTAAAGGTTCACAACCGAGATGGCTTTGGACAAACCATCGGAATGGTTGTAGTGTGATTTGGTGTTGGTTTGTCTTGACCATAGAAACACCCTAGAGCACTTTGTGTGTATTGAGCAGGACCGACTTAGAGGTGATTCGATTTATTGCTGACTACATAATCGAATCAGACCTCAGATATTATTTAGTACATGCTCTTAATCTCGATATAATAACGGGCCCATATACTTAGTACTCATCTCTTTGATTTACCAATGGGCGCGATTTATAGATTAAATCGATAGGCTCGATAAGTTGGGAGATGATATTATTTATATAGTGTGCCGTTGATTATAGGAGGAAACCATGTCCTATATATTAGGATGATGATGTCCCCTTGAGGAGCTCATAAGGTTCATCATGTAAACCCTGCAGGTGGACTTGGTCCGACATGATGAAAAGGTTGAGTGGTACTACTCATGGAGTTAGATGTTGATTAATTAATGGTCAGTAAATTAATTAATCGATGGACATTCGAGATCTTAAACACGGGGAGAAAATATACAAATAATATATGGAGTTCATATTATCATATGGGGGTTGGTGAGGTAGATCAATGATGAACCTTTAGTGGATTGGATCATCATTAGTGGATCGGACTTTATGTGGGCTTGATCCATGGGTGGCCAAGACCCAACTCCTCCTCATGGTCGCTAATGTAGCCTATTAACACCTCATGATGCTTAGATCCAATAGATAGAAACAAAACTCTAAGATCCATGGTAGAGATTAAATCTCTAAGATCCGACGGTTGAGATTAAATCTCTAGATCCGACGGTTGAGATTAAATCCCTAGAACTAATGGATGAGATTAATTCATGAATTATCCCTAACTCTATAAAAGGATGGCATGGGAGTTGGCGTGAACTACATTGAAGGAGAGCTAGGGTTTGGGCGGCAAGAAGGAATCCTAGTTGAGATAGGATTAGGATTAGGGTTTGGAGGCAAGGGTGGCACCAAATAAGGAAGGTATTCTTCTCTTCTTCTTCCTCTTTTGGCCAACGTCCAGCACATCTCCAGCCTCTTTTCCAGCCTTGGTCGGGGCCCAAAAGCCCCCTTCTCCTTCTCCTTATGTGGTGGAAACAAGATATAGGGCTTCCCTTGGTGTCTTGGTTGTTTTCCACGATCTTCTCCTTCACCTAGTTGGCCGGTGGCAAGGATAGTTTTAGTTCCTTGTTGGTTGTTTCTAGTGAGGAGAAAAACCTTGTTTCTATTCTTCCTCTTGCTTTGGAAGAGCAAGGAAGGAAGATTTGTGATCTAGGAGCTTCGACTTTTGGTGGATCTTCGCCCACACGACGTCCAAAAGGAGGAAGGTCATACATTAGAAGATCGAGAGGTATACCTATTCTACTTTCTTCTTTTGTTTGTTGCTTGTTTTTGTTTTTCAATTATAAGTATGTTATAAATCTGTAAATGGCTAAATAAACCTTGGATCCCGAGCATAAACACAAAAACCGGCAATCCGGACATCGTTTATTCCGCTACTACTCGTAGAATAGAGGATGGTCGCTTGAACAACTAGTTTGTTCAAGTGACCTCTCTAAATGAATTGCACGACAATGACTTGGTGGTTTCGGCAATTCCTTTTGTCTAGGATTAAATTTTTTTTTAATCCGGGGACATCGAAGGGATCGCCATGGACAAGCTACCGAGGTGAAGTGGGAAGCAAAATTTCTCACTACGATAAGCAAAACCCTTCAGGAGGCTACGCCCAAACCCTAGGGACAAAAGGCCGACGGTTAGGATGACACACTGCTACCCTAAAAAGCATTGAAAACTCACAACGGGGAGGAAGAAAGTCGTCGAAGATCCAAATTCTGCACTTCAACACCGGAGAGAAGATTCACATTGCATTGTAATTTCTGTTCCTTGCTTAATTTCTATGGTTTATACGAACATGATAGTGCTTTATGTTTCTCCTTTCTTATCTATGGAGTAGACTCTCCGATTCTAGGATTAGGGAGTAGTTTGTGTGCGTAGAACATGTTATTACAAATTTGAATTTGTTTTTGAATTTCTATTTGCATTTGCCATTTGGTTTTAGAGCTATAGTTATTGTTTTTGTTTTCTATCTACTGTGCTAGCTGATACAAGGGTTGATAACCCTTGTATCTAAGATTTAGGAGAATCAAGGAGGAACCTAGGGGTTGACCTCATCTCTCATAACCGTGGGTAGAAGGATGCGCTAAAGTAGGAAATGCACCCCATTTTCGACTCATCACAGGGCTCGATTTGGCATCCTCGTACTGACTATCCCATCCTAAGTCCAAGGGTCGACCTGGTAATGGCAGAGGTAGCTTCGTGTAGATGCGAAGGCTCATCGGGGGAGTGTATGATGTCCTTTCCACAAAACCGTAGCTAGAACCCTAGACGAAACCCAATTGACAACGTGTTCTGTGACACACAAACGAAACCAAAATCCTAGAATCCCTTCCAAAATCTTGCAACATAGTTTCTTTCTTCTTCTTTGTGACACCATATTGAATTGGGACTACATCAACCCTTGCATTTACAACCCTTAAATCTGAATTCCAAACAATAACCTCCACTTACCAAATCATACTCGAATCTCAGTCCCTATGGGATCAATAATCTTTTTATTACTTGACGACATCTATGCACTTGCGGGCGTTGAGCGCGAGTGTGCACTTTGAGTCCTCAACGGTCTCTATCACGAGATTTGATGTAACATTCACACGCATCACATATCTACTAAAATCATCAATAAAAGTAATGAAGTACATATAGCCTCCTCTAGCTGCTACTTTGAAAGGACCACAAACATCAGTATGTATGAGTACTAACAAATCATTAGCTCTTTTGTTGTCTCCACTAAAAGGAGTCTTTTTCATATTGTCTAGTAGACAAGACTCACATACCTCATATGATTCAAAATCAAAAGAGTTCAAAAGTTCATCCTTACGGAGTTGTGATATGCGACTCTCATTTATGTGACCCAAGAGACAATGCCAGAGATATGTTTGATTTATATGATTAGATTTGAACTGTTTAGTATGTATGTTATAGATTTGGTTTTCAAAATCTAGAACATAGAGTCCACTAAAATATGTGCTCTGCAATAGAACATTTCATTTAAATAAACATAACAACATTTATGCTTTATTATAAATAAGAAACCACTTTTATCCAAACAAGAGATAGAGATAATGTTCTTAGTTATAGCAGATACATAATAACACTCTTCTAGTTCCAAGATAAAACCATTGGACAAAGATAGGAATATGTTCCTACAGCTATAGTAGCAACTCTTGTGTCATTGCCTACGTGTAGGTCCACTTCTCCCTTTTGTCAATGATCTACTATTTCTCAGGCCCTGCACATTAGTACAAATGTGAGAAGCACAACTAGTATCTAATACCCATGAAGAAGAAATAGATAGATTAATTGTTGGATCGAAGCGGATTGCTAGAACGGGGGGTGAATAGCGATAAAAACTTTTCTTTTAAAACGTTCGATAGACAATTAAACGCAGTGAAAATGTAAATAAAACTTAAATGAGACAAATAGTTTTTTACTTGGTTCGTAGCCTTCGGCTACTACTCCAAGGCCCTAACGGTCCTAGACCGTGTACGGAGGGCAATTCACTAAAACACTCCTCCTCGTTGGAGGTAGGAGTTTTACAATTACAAAAGCCTTCGAATCAAAAAGATAGAGAGACAAACCCTCTCTTCTATTAAAGTAAAATGCAACGAAAAACCTCGATTGAAAATAATTGCAATATTGAAAGCAATAACAAATTAAGATTATACCAACAACTAAACAAAAGAAACTTTAAGCTAGGGTTGTTGGCAGCACTTCGTTGTTATAGAGTCGTCGGAGAGTTGCAGCGTAACGGAGGCTTTTGAGAACTTAAAATTCTTATAAAAATCCTAGGTTAGGACCTCCTTTTATAGCCTTTGAGCCCCTTTTCGAGAGGAACCCTAGCCAATCATATTTGAGCATCATTCGAGGTGATCCTTGACGTGATCGATGGCCATCACCGATCATGCTAGCCGATCGTGATCGAGTGCTAGCCGTAGTCACCCGAATGGATCGGGCTCAAGTTGGCGTTGGGCCGATCGATGCTAGTTGCAAGGCAATGTTAGCTTAACAAAAACATTATTTCGACGGTCGACCGTCCGATCTCGACCTAGACCACCTATGAGATGTCTTGGGTCGGATCTACGCTTAAGTCTTTCCCCGTAACGAGGATACGACCTTACTTACACTCGCACACACGAGATTACCTCGATACTTACGTGTTTCTTTTGCTTCCGGCCTTCCACTCAATTCCTTCGGCTCCCTCCGAAGTCACTTGAGTGTCGCCCGACCACCGCGGCTTCCTCCGGGTGTCGCTAGCCTTCAGCTCTAGCTATAGCAATTTTCTGCACACTCGATTCTGCACGTGAGATAACAACATGAGCTTAACTTTGTATCGTTTGCTATAATCAAAACTCAGGTTCGACTTAGGTGCCTACTGCACCAACAATCTCCCCCTTTTTGATTTATGGAAAACCCACATACAAAGTTAAGAAAAAAAAACAAATTAAGTGCATTAAGTAAAATGAGCAAGAGATATGCATGAATGTGTAGGAGTATAAAAACTCTTTTTCAAGTGCTCCCCCTTGAGGAATCCTCCCCCTTGACCGAGGGTGAGTACCTGAGAAAGAGTTTTAACTTTCCCCCTTGATATTTGTTACTAAAAAAAGAATTAAGTAACCAAAATTACTTAATATTGGCCATAGTATTTAAAATAAGTTTTAAGTTAAGAAAATGATTTCTTAACCTTGGCCTTTACTTTCGTTTTGTTAACAAGTTAACTTAAAGTTAAGTAAATTATTTGTTAACAAAAACAAGTTAACTAAATATGTTTAAGTTAAGCCTTAACTTGTTTTGTTAACTTAAAGTTAAGTAAGCCTTGGCCAAAAAAAAATCGATCCCTTAACTTTGGCCTTTTTCTCCCCCTTTTTCCATATATCGAAAAAAGTGAGGGTGTGTGTGGAATAAGTATTAATTTTAATGTCCAAGCATGTTCCACATTATTTCGAAAATAATATACTGAAAATAATTTCATCTATAAAATGTTCGACTCATATTTGGCTTGATTGATATGAAAGATCAACCACCGGTCGAGCCTTAGTATGTATGATTATACTCGTGGTTCATAGCGATGCACTAGCTCTACATCCGAACTGAGTAGGTCCTAACATCTCACGCCCATCTACGTGGCTAAGTACACAAACACATTAGTCCTATGTGTTGTGAGATGTATTGGCTCCTTAAATCTATAGGTGCATGATATCTAAGGTATGTCCTATGCTAGTTCCATCAAAATGAAAATTAAGAAATAGTAGTAAGAAAATATAGTTTGCAAGTTCCTATTCTATTATGCACATGCCCAATTTTCATCTCAATAGACTAAATTCGGCTTCGGGTAGGGGTTTAGTAAATAGGTCAGCTAGGTTAGACTTCGATTCGACGTACTCGAGTTGTATGGCTCCGTTGGCCACATGTTCTCGAATGAAATGGTGTTTGACTTCTATATGTTTGGTCCTAGAGTGACATATCGGATTCTTTGTAAGATTAATTGAACTAATGTTATCTACGTGAAGTTTAGTATTCGTAAAGTCTAACATAAAGTCGCGGAGAGTGTGCTTCATCCAAAGAAGCTGACTGACACACTCACCCATCGTGATGTATTCGGTTTCGGTGGTAGATAAGGCAACACAATGTTGCTTCCTACTGCACCATCTCACTAGACTCGAGCCGAGTAGTTGACAACAACCATTCATGCTTTTCTGTCGAGTTTACTGCCGACATAATCCGAATCGGAGTAGCCGATTAGTTTGAACTCGGTAGATCTAGGATACCAAATACCGACATTAAGTGTACCCTTTAGATATCTAAGGATACGCTTAACTAGGGTTAGGTGAGACTCCTTGGCACAGGTTTGAAACCTGGCGCACATACTTACTGCAAATAAGATATCAGGTCGGCTTGCAGTTAAGTAAAGGAGACTCCCTATTACGCTCCTATAGTATTTTAAGTCAATGGACTTACTTTCTAGGTCTTCTCCTATGTTAACATTAATCGCCATTGGGGTGTTTATTATCTTAGCGTCTTGCATTCCAAATCTTTTAATTAACTCCTTAGTGTATTTTTGTTGATATAGGTATATACCATCCTTAGTTTGTTTAATTTGTAGACCTAAAAAGAAACTTAACTCGCCTACCAAGTTCATTTCGAACTCACTTTCCATGAGTGAAACAAACTCGTTTAGTAAGGTTGAGTTAGAGGTTCCAAAAATTATATCATCTACGTAAATTTGAGCTATGAATATTTCTTTACCTAAGGTTTTTACGAAGAGAGTTGGGTCAACTAAGCCTTGGTTAAACCCTTTTGACTTAAGATGGATTGAAAGTCTCTCGTACCAAGCTCGAGGAGCTTGTTTAAGTCCATAGAGAGCTTTCTTAAGTTTTAGAACATGGTCGGGTTTATCTAGATTTTCGAATCCGAGGGGTTGGCTAACATAAACTTCTTCTTTAATGTATCCATTTAGGAATGCCGACTTAACATCCATTTGAAACAGCTTAAATCCTCGATGAAAGATAAGCTAGCAACATTCGAATGGATTCGAGTCTAGCCATCGGGGCATAGGTTTCGCATTAATCTAAGCCTTCGACTTGACTAAACCCTTTGGCGACTAACCTAGCCTTGTTTCTAACTACTTCACCTTTATCATCAAGCTTATTTCGAAACACCCACCTTGTTCAAATTATCGTTTTGTCTTTAGGTGGTGGTACTAATTCCCACACTTCATTCCTAGTAAATTGAGCTAGCTCTTCTTGCATTGCAATAATCCAATCGGGATCAAGAAGAGCTAGTTCAATTGATTTGGGTTCTATCTTTGAAATTAAGGAAATTTGACTAAGCTTCCTATAGGATGCTCTAGATCGAACTCCTAGATTAGGATCTCCTATCACTTGATCGATAGGGTGGTTAGTCTGAATCCTAGATTGGGTTGGGTTTGTGTCACCTAATGCTTGATCAATTGAGTGACTTGGTTGAACACTAGTTTGACTCGGATCACTTGTCACTTGGTCGACAAGAGAGGTTGGTTGATGTGGATTAGACTCGATCTCAGGGTCGGAGACGAGTTTGGTATCAGTGGGCTCAACACTTGGGGTCATTAAGGGTTTTGTAGGTTCGGGTACTTCATCGAACACTACATTAATAGTCTCTTCGACTTTAAGGGTATCGTGGTTATATACCCTATAGGCCCTACTCGTGGTTGAGTATCCTAAGAAGATTCCAGTGGAGGTTTTGGATTTGAATTTCCCTAGGTGGTTCTTAGTATTTAAGATATGTACTTAAATCCAAATACCCTAAAGTACTTGATGTTGGGTACTTTATTGTGATAAATCTCGTACGAGGTCTTAAGGTGCCTCTTTACCATAAGGATCCTATTCTGGACATAGCAAGCCGTGCTAACGGCTTCTGCCCAAAACCTATCAGGTAGGTCGTATTCATTCAACATGGTCCTAGCGGCTTCTTGTAGAGTTCGGTTTTTCCACTCCACTAGACCATTTTGTTGAGGGGTCCTAGGGAAAGAGAATTCATGGTGGTATCCGTTTAGGTTACAGAAGTTCATGAACCTTTGATTTTCGAATTCACCACCATGATCGCTTCTAAGTCTTTTAACCTTAAGGTCTTTTTGATTCTCGATTAATTTGAATAGATTGATTAATTGATCTAGGGTATCATTTTTATGTTTGATGAACCTAACCCAGGTAAACCTGGAGTAGTCATCAATTATGACTAAGCAATACTGACTTTTATTGAGTGACTTGGCTCCATGTGAATCGAATAGATCCATATGCAGGAGCTCAAGTACACTTGAGGTTCGTTCTTAGTTAGTTAACTTGTGTTGTGTCATAGTTTGTTTTCCTTGTTGACAAGCATTACATATTTTATTAACCAAATTGTTGAGGTTGGGTAAGCCTCTGACTAAGCCACTCTGACTCATCTTGTGGACGAGTCTTGGGTGCGAGTGACCGAGTCGTCGGTGCCACAACCATGATTCCTCTTCCTATGTCATAAGACATTTGGCTGAGGATTTGATTAAGTTAATTGTATAAATGTTATTTGTTCTAGTTCCTTTGAGTATTGCTTTAGCTGTTTTATTTGTTTTAATTACACATTCATTTTCTAAAAATACGACCTTATAGTTATTGTCACATAATTGGCTTACGCTAAGCAGGTTATATTCAAAATTCTCTACAAGTAATACATTTTTAATAACAAAATTGAGTTAAGCTCGATATCACCGATCCGATGATTTTGAGTTGTGTTATTCCCAAAGGCTACCGATCCTTGTCGTTTGAATCGAAGCTTTGTGAATTTGAGTTGATCTCCGGTCATGTGTCGGGAGCAACCTATGTCCAACATCCATTTATCCTACACACAAGGTGGTTGGATTGGATGTTAGATTTTTAAAAAAAATTGGTTGTAAGTTATTAAACCTAGGTCATCTCACACTGTGTCTATATGATCAAGCATGTTATACTTATGATGTTTTTGTGAGATAACTTCCAATTAAGTTGATAAAGTGTATATAGGTTCAAGTAATTTTATGTTAGATTTGGATTTGACCCTAGGCTTGTCAAGTTTACCTTTTCAAGATCATGGCTTCCAGGTCGCGGCGAGGCGCAGAGACCTTCTTTTATCGGATCATCGACCACTTCCTTATACAAAGCCATTTTCAAGAAAATGATGACTTGACTCACCTAAGACTATTTCCTAGTCTAACTGGTTATTTTTGTAAGAGGCCCCGAGGCTCAATCTTTCAAGAATTTTAGTTGGTTATGTTCGTGTTCTAAGTGAGTTCACAAGTTTTAAAGCACAAACTTTCTAAGTTAAAACATGCAATTTCTAAGTTAAAGCACAATCTTTCTAAGTTAAAACATGCAATTTCTAAGTTAAAGCACAAACTTTCTAAGTTAAAACATGCAATTTCTATGTTAAAGCACAATCAGGTTTTGTACGCTCCCTAGACCGCTGAATCGGTTCGGCTATCCACATAGTGGATTTGGTCCTTGGGAATCCCAAGAGACGGGTTGGATCCTAGAGTTGAAATCAAAGGTTCTTAGGGACCCATGCTTGGACATGTTTCCTATGTCGACTTACAATCGACATATCGACCTATTAGTCGTGTTTGAGTTAAACCCTAGTCCGACCTTGTTGTACACGGCCCTTTGAGATCCAAGTAGGAGGTCAAGTCCTTTGGATCCCAGTGAACCTTTCAGCGTGTTCCTAAGATCTTGACTTGACTTTTCAAGAGTGAGTTCTCAACCCGAGCTTTTCAGCTCGAGTTGAGTCCTTCTCTTGAACTCGACTAGTCGAAGAGGTTAGGAGACCTTGTGTTTGAGAGTTTGACCTCCTCAACGAGTCTCGACCTTGGACTCGGATTTAACTAATTTCCTAGACAAAAACCTAACCGTATTTTGTAAAGTATTAAATAAGGTTCGACTTACTTTAAGGGTATCTTTTGAACCGGATGCGTATCCGTGGCTTGACTTGAAGGTAGATTCGTAGTCCGAGTCATCCTCAGGTTCTGACTCAAGTTAAGGTTCGGTCTCCGTGTCTGACTCAATCGATTTCGCCATGAAGACGTGGTCTTCGTCTTCTTCGGATGACGCCTCTTCCCATGTCGCGTTGAGGGCCTTCTTGTTTTTAAGTGCTCGGTGGTTGAGCTTGGGGCACTCGGACTTGATATGTCCAAACCTGTTACACTCATAACACCTAATATTAGAACTTTTAGGCTTACCTTGGTTGGGTCGAGTCGTGGTTCACTTTCGTCCCTTGGCTATCCTTCGAGCTAGGTTCATTAGTTGGTGATCAACTCAACTTCTTCTTCGGACTCGTCTTCCTCCTCGGTTGGTGGTGGCTTGCTTGCGATTTTCTTCTTCTTTGAACCTGCAAACAAGGCTATACCCCTCTCGGGTTCTGAGTTGGACTGCTCATGTAATTCGAAATCGGAAAAGAGTTCATCTAACCTAATTTTAGAAAGATCCTTGGAGACCTTGTAGGCATCGACCATGGATGCCCACAAGGTAGTCCTCGGAAACGAGTTTAGAACATACCTTATAAGGTCGCGGTTTTCGACCTTTTGCCCGATTGCATGTAGGTTGTTGACTATATCTTGGACACGGGCGTGGAGTTGCGTCGCGGACTCGTGTTCCTGCATTTTTAGTGTGTACAATTTATTGAACAATAAATCACGTTTGCAAACCTTAGCTTTATCCGATCCTTCGTGTAGCTCGATTAGTTTTGTCCAAAGATCCTTTGCACTTATGAAGGGGCTGACGCGATTTAGCTCCTCCTTGGATAGGTCGCATTGAAGGATTTGTGTTGCCTTGGCGTCGGCTTCGACTTGTCATTTTGTCGCAATGGTCCATTGATCATAATCCAAGGAGTCACCCACTTCATTAGTCGGAAGTGTGAAACCCGTTTGGATTATGATCCACATCTCAATTTGGGTTTTGATAAAGCATTCCATCCGACCCTTCCAATAACGGAAGTAATCTCCGTTGTAAAACGGAGGTTGGACGGTGCTAAAATCCTCGAGATGGGCCATTAGAACAAAAGACACAAGGAGACGAAGACGAAGAAGCTAGCAACGACAAAAACACGAAAACAAGTACCAAGACTCGCGTCTTGGATTAGTAGTGCGGGAGAAAAACTTAACAAAGCGAAATAAAATAAAAAATAAAAAAAAATAGAATTAAAAGAAAAATAAATCTGTAAAAAAGGCTAGATTGGTGGCTTCACCAAATCTTAGCAACCCCCGGCTCTAATACCAATTGTTGGATCGAAGCGGATCGCTAGAGGGGGGGGTGAATAGCGATAAAAACTTTTCTTTTAAAACATTCGATAGACAATTAAACACAGCGGAAATGTAAATAAAACCTAAATGAGAAAAATAGTTTTTTACTTGGTTCATAGCCTTCGGCTACTACTCCAAGGCCCTAACGGTCCTAGACCGTGTACGGAGGGCAATTCACTAAAACACTCCTCCTCGTTGGAGGTAGGAGTTTTACGATTACAAAAGCCTTCGAAGCAAAAAGATAGAGAGACAAACCCTCTCTTCTATTAAAGTAAAATGCAACAAAAAACCTCGATTGAAAATAATTGCAATATTGAAAGCAATAACAAATTAAGATTATACCAACAATTAAACAAAAGAAACTTTAAGCTAGGGTTGTTGGCCATCCGTTGTTGTAAGCACTTAGAATTCTTATAAAAACCCTAGGTTAGGACATCCTTTTATAGCCTTTGAGCCCCTTTTCGAGAGGAACCCTAGCCAATCATATTTGAGCACCATTCCCCTTGAAATTTGGTGATAAACCTTGACTCTCATGGTGATCCTTTGACCAGCGATCGGTGATGGCCATCATCGATCATTCGGCATCGATCAGTGCTAGCCCGTCACCCGGTGATGGACGGCGATCAAGTCCTTGAGTTGGCGGATCGTGATGTCTTGCTGCAAGGCAATGTTAGCTTAAAGAAAACATTATTTTGACGGTCGTCGACCGTTCGATTTCGACCTAGACCACCTATGAGATGTCTTGGTTCGGATCTACGCTTAAGTCTTTCCTCGTAACGAGGATACGACCTTACTTACACTCGCACACACGAGCTTACCTCGATACTTACGTGTTGCTTTTGCTTCCGGCCTTCCACTCAATTCCTTCGGCTCTCTCCGAAGTCACTTGAGTGTCGCCCGACCACCGCGGCTTCCTCCGGGTGTCACTAGCCTTCAGCTCCAACTATAGCAATTTTCTGCACACTCGATTCAGCTCGTGAGATAACAACATGAGCTTAACTTTGTATCGTTTGCTATAATCAAAACTCAGGTTCAACTTAGGTGCCTATTGCACCAACATTAATTTCTATAACATATATACCTAAGGCAAAATTCACACTTCTCTTTTTTTGAACTTCCTCTAGGTACTTTTTATAGTTCATCTTCCAATGTCCAATCTCATTACAATGGAAGTAGGTTCCTTCCTTAGGCACCCCACCTTTAACTTTCAATACTTTGGCCTTGTCTTTATCTTGGGGCTTACCCTTTCCTTTGGGTTTCCTTTTGCCTTTGCCCTTTTAAACCATGAGTACATTACTAGGTTGGATCTTTTTAAGATTACTTTCAGCAATTCTCAACATGCTTAACAAACATAGGCAAAGGTTTTTCAATTTCATTCATGTTATAGTTCATGACAAATATATTATAGTTCATGAAAAATTGACTATAGCCTTCAGGCAATGATTGTAGAACAAGGTCAGTGGTCAATTCTTGTCCCAATGGAAATCTCAATCTTTCAAGGTTCTCAACGTATCAAATCATTTTGAGTACATGAGTACCTACATCCATTCCTTCTTGCATTTTGCATTGAAATAATGCTTTTGATACCTCACATCTTTCGTGCCTTGATATATCTGTTTAAGATGTTCAACCATATCAAAAGAATCCATGTTCTCATGTTGCTTCTAAAGCTCAGAGTTCAGAGTAGCAAGCATAAGACATGACACATCTAAGGCATCATCTTGATGGTTTTTATAAGCATCCTTATCAGCACAAGTGGCATTAGTGGCGGGTGTTTTAGGAATGGGTTGCTCTAGGACATATAGTTTTCGTTCTTGCTTGAGAACAATTCTCATGTTTTTATACCAGTCTAGAAAATTAGCTCCATTGAGCTTGTCCTTATCAAAGTCAGACCGCAGAGAGAGGGTATTCATTGTATTTGACAACATTGTGATCTACCAAATGAAATGAAAAAATAAATATCATATTTCTATCATTTAATTAGGTCTTTAATTAAATGAATTTTTCACTGAACAAGTGGAACAAGATGCATATTCTACTTCATCTTGAGTTAGCTTTAGCTAATCACCCAAGACTTGTATAATTTAGGTAAGTACTATGTACTAATTACACCATGTAACTCTTGCATAGAACAACACTATTTGTTCTTTTACCCATCGTATAATATATGCCTCTAATTTTTTTCAATCAAATTGAGATAACTCAGTTAAGTCATAGCCAAAGTTCAATAGTCGTACATCATAATATGTTGGATCGTTTAGAGCGCTAGAGGGGGGGGGGGTGAATAGCACAAAATTTTCTTCGTTCGTTTGTTCGATATAAAATGCGAGTAAGAGTAAATATAGCACAAAGAAAATAATACATGTTTGTTTTTACTTGGTTCACAACCTTCGGCTACTAGTCCAAGGCCCTAACGGTCCTAAACCGTGTATGGAGGGAAAAACACTAAAAACACTCCTCCTCATTAGAGGAAAGAGTAAGCGAATACAATCGATGAAAAAGCTCAAGGTAGAGGGACACTCCCCCTCTCCTTGTTACTATTAAAGCACGATTAAATATAGAATTTAAGATGATAATAAGAAAGAATATCGACGACTATTAAACTAATGAAAGGTAGGCACTTGTCATCGGAGATGCGATAGCACTTCGTCGTCATAAGGTCGTTGTAGAAAAGTATCGTAGCGGAGGCTTTTTGGAGAACTTTTGATGATGTAAATAGGGTGGAGAAGCCCTACTTTTATATCCTTGGAAACCCTAGACGATCACATCTTCAACCAATGAGAGAAAGCCTCCTATCCCTTCAAAAATGGAGATAAGCTTTGACTCTCCTCGAAGACCAATAGTCGACTGCTACCCTTACCAGTCGACTGCTGATAGACTAGTCGACTGATGGCAGGTTTTCTAGCAGCAACGAAGAGTTAGCTCAAAAAAATAGTTAATACAAGTAAATTAAATGGCCATATACCATCCGATCTCGACTTATACCTTCCATGGGAGGTCTTGGTCGGATCATCACCTAAGAACGTCCCCGTACAGAGGACACCGCCTACCATGAGCTCACTCACACGAGCTTACCTCAACATTTATCTTGTAGCTTCTTCTTCCGATCTTCCACTTGATTCATTCGGCTCCCTCTGAAGTCATCCAAGTGTCGCCCGACCACCACGGCTCCCTCTGGGTGCTGTTGACCTTCAGCTCTAGGTTTAACACTTTTCTGCACACTTGATTTAGCTCATAAGATAACAAAATGAGCTTAACTTTGTATCGTTTGCTATAATCAAAACTCAGGTTTGACTTAGGTTCCTACTGCACCAACAATCTCTCCCTTTTTTATCTATGGCAAATCCATACAAAGTTAAGGAAAAAATATGAATGAAGAATTAAAAATTAAGTAGGAGTAATAGAGACTTTCTTTCAAGTACTCCCCCTTGAGAAAACCTCCCCCTTGACCGAGGGTGAGTCTTGAAAGAAGGCCTTAATCCTCCTCCTTGATGTTTGCTATTTAGGAAGAGTTTAAGTAATTAACAATTACTTAAAGTTGGCCTTAGTATTAAAAATAAGTTTAAGTTAAGATGTTTTCTTAAATTGCCCTTTCTCCCCCTTTCTCAACTAATAAATTTGCAAACATTACGTTAAAAACATTAATGTTTGTCCATAAGAATATAGAATTAAGTTGGAAAGTTAAGTTATAAAAAAAAATGATCCCTTAACTTTGGCCTTTTCTCCCCCTTTTGCCATAAATCTAAAAGAGTGGATTTTGAAAAATATAAGTATTAAGTTCCATGTCCAAGCATGTTCCATATTATTTTGAAAATAATATACTAAAAATAAGCTCATCTATTAAATGTTCAACTCTTATTTGACTTTATTGATATGAAAGATCAACAAGTCTTGGTTAGAGTCGGTTAATATATATGATTATACTCCGTGGTTCATGGCGATGCACTAGCTCTACATCCGGAACTAGGAGTAAGGTCCTAACATCTCACGCCCATCTATGTGGCTAAGTATACAAACACATTAGTCCTATGTGTTGTGAGATGTATTGGCTCCTTAAATCTATAGGTGCATGATATCTAGGGTAAGTCCTAAGCTAGTTCCATTAACATGAAAATAGAAGTAAATACTAGAGTATGTAAAAAGAATGTAAGTTCTACTCTATTACGCACATGCCTAATTTTCATCTTAGTAGACTAAATTCGGCTTCGGGTAGTGGCTTGGTAAAAAGATCAGCTAGGTTTGACTTGGATTCCACATATTCGAGTTTAATGGTTCCGTTAGCTACATGTTCTCGAATAAAGTGGTGTTTAACTTCTATATGTTTGGTTCTAGAATGGCAAATAGGATTTTTGGTTAAGTTGATGGAGCTAATATTATATATGTGAGTTTTAATATTGTTGAAGTTTAAGTTAAAGTCTTGAAGAGTGTGATTCATCTAAAGAAGCTAAGATACACACTCACCCATCGTGACTTATTCAGCTTCGGTGATAGATAAAATAACACAGTGTTTCTTCCTACTGCACCAACTCATTAGACTCGAGCCCAAAAGTTGACAACAATCACTCGTGCTCTTCCTATCGAGTTTACTACCGACATAGTCCAAGTCGGAGTAGCCGATTCATTCAAACTCAGTAGATCTAGGGTACCAAATACCGACACTTAGCATGCCCTTTAAATACCTAAGGACATGCTTGACTAACGTTAGGTGAGACTCCTTGGCACAGGTTTGAAACCTTGCGCACATACTTACCGCGAATAAAATATCGGGTCGACTCGTGGTTAAGTATAAAAGACTCCCTATTGCACTCCTATAGTATTTTAGGTTGATGGGCTTTCCTTTTAAGTCTTCTCCTATATTGACATTAGTTTCCATGGGTATATTGACAGTTTTAGCATCTCGAATGCCAAAACATTTAATTAATTCTCTAGTATATTTTTATTGATGTAAGTATATTCCATCCTTAGTTTGTTTAATTTGTAGTCTTAGAAAGAAACTCAATTCACCTACTAGATTCATTTCAAATTCACTTTCCATAAGTGAAATAAATTCGTTTAGTAGGATCGAATTGGTTGTTCCGAAAATGATATTGTTTACGTAGATTTGGTCTATAAATATTTCCTTACCTATGATTTTTACGAAGAGGGTTGGATCGACTAGGCCTTGGTTAAACCCTTTTGACTTAAGATAAATTGAAAGCCTCTAATACCAAGCTCGAAGAGCTTGTTTGAGTCCATAAAGATCTTTCTTTAGTTTAAGGACATGGTCGGGTTTATCTAGGCTTTCGAATCCGGAGGGTTGACTAACGTATACCTCTTTTTTAATAAGTCCATTTAAAAATGTTAACTTGACATCCATTTGAAATAACTTAAATCCTCGATGTGCAGCGTAGGCTAATAACATTTGGATGGATTCTAGTCTAGCTACGGGGGCATAGGTTTCATCGTAATCTAATCCTTCTACTTGACTAAAACCTTTGGTGACTAATCTTGCTTTATTTCTAACTACTTCACCTTTGTCATCAAGTTTGTTTTGGAAGACCCACCTTGTTCCAATAACTGATTTATCTTTAGGTGGTGGTACTAATTCCCAAACCTCATTTCTAATGAATTGAGCTAGCTCTTCCTGCATTGCAATAATCCAATCGGGATCAAGAAGAGCTTGTTCAATGGTTTTGGGTTCAATTTTTGAAATCAAGGAGATTTGACTAAGATTTCTATAAGATGATCTAGTTCGAACCCCTAAGCTAGGATCACCTATCACTTGGTCGATAGGATGATTCGTTTGAATCCTAATTTGACTTGGGTTAGGTTCACCTACCACTTGGTCGACTTGATGACTCATTGGACTTGGGTTAGGATTAATACTAGACTCGATCTCAGGGTTGGAGTTGAGTCTGGTATGAGTCGGTTCGCTGGTTGGTGTTGCTACGGGTTTTGTAGGTTTGTGTCCTTCATTGAATACTACATTAATAGTCTCTTCAACTCTAAGGGTGTCATGGTTGTATACCCTATAGGCTCTACTTGTAGTCGATTATCCTAAGAAGATTCTGATAGAGGTTTTGGAGGTGAACTTTCCTAGGTAATCCTTAGTGTTCAGGATATGTACCTTAAATCCAAATACCCTAAAGTACTTGAAGTTAGGTACTTTGTCGTGATAGATGTCGTATGAGGTCTTAAGGTGCCTCTTTACCAAAAGGATCCTATTTTGGACATAGAAAGTCATACTAACGGCTTCTGCCTAAAACCTATCAGGTAAGTTATACTTGTTTAGCATTTTCCTAGCGGCTTCTTGTAGGGTTCTATTTTTACGTTCGACTAGGCCATTTTGTTGTGGGTTTCTAGGACATGCGAACTCATGGTGATATCTGTTTAGGTTACAAAAATCTGTAAACCTATGGTTTTCTAATTCATCACCGTGATCACTCCTAAGTCTCTTAATTTTAAGGTTCTTTTGATTTTCAATTAGTTTAAACAAGTTGATGAGTTGATTTAGGGTATCACTTTTATTTTTGATGAACCTAACCCAGGTAAACCTAGAATAGTCGTCAATTATGACTAAGTAGAATTGACTACCATTAAGTGACTTAGCTCCATCTGAATTGAATTGATCCATATGTAGGAGCTCAAGAACACTTTTGGTTCGTTCTTGATTAGTTAGTTGATGTTGTGTCCTAGATTGTTTACCTTGTTGACAAGCATTACAAATTTTATTGTCTAAGTTGTTAAGGTTGGGCAAACCTCTGACTAAGCCACTCTGACTCATCTTGTGGACGAGTCTTGGGTGCGAGTGACCGAGTCATCGGTGCCACAACCAAGATTCCTCTTGTTGTGTCATAAGACACTTGGTTGAGGAGTTAGGTAGATTAATAGTATAGATGTTGCTATTCCTAGTTCCTTTAAGGATTGCTTTAGAGGTTTCATTTGTTTTAATTACCCATTCATTTTCTAGAAATATGACCTTATAGTTATTATCACACAATTGACTTACGCTAAGTAAATTATATTCGAAATTTTCAACTAGTAAAACATTTTGAATGAGAAAATTTGAGTTGAGCTCAATATCACCTGATTCGATGATTTTGAGCTTGCTATTGTTTCCAAAGGATACCGATCCTTGTCATTTCAATCGAAGCTTTGAAAACTTAAGTTGATCCCCGATCATGTGTCAGGAGCAACCACTATCCAACATCCATTGATCCTACATGCAAGGTAGTTGGATCGGATATTAGAATTTTTTTTTAAAAAAAATTGGCTGTAAATTATTAGACCTAGATCATCTCACCCATTTCTACATTATCAAACATGTTATCCTTATGTGTTCTTGTGAGATGACTTCAATTTTACTTGATTAATTTAAATGATATGAAACTAGTCAACCTTGCATTAGATTTGGATTTGACCCTAAGCTCATCAAGTCACCTTTTTAAGATCTTGGCTTCCAGGTCGTTGCGAGGCACAGGGGCCTTCTTTGATCGAAAAAATGACCACTTCCTTAGACAAAGACAATTTTGAGAAAATAGTAACTTGACATACTTAAGACCACTTCCTAGTCTAACTAGTCTAGGATATGACAAGGTAGCTTCAGCTAGTTCCACTCGGTCAAGTGAACCGAACTAGATACGCCTTATCTAGCTCGAGTACCTAAGACTTCATTTTCCTAGCGTACGATCATCTCGCCACGTCCTGGTATTATGTTATCAAGTATTGACGAGTTATAGTCCCTATCTAACCATTCTAAAAAGAAAATAAATAAAAACTAAGTATGCAATTTCTAAGTAATAGCATGAACAAGTTTTGTACTAGCTCCCCCCTGGACCATTGAATCAGTTCGGTCCTTCCACATAGTGGATTTGGTCCTTGGGAACCCAGTACTGGTTAGATCCTAATTGAGAAATCAAGGTGGTCATAGGGACCCATGCTTGGACATGTATTCTATTTCGACTTACGATTGACATATACAACTTGTTAGTCGTATTTGACCTAAACCCAAGCCCGACCTTGTTGTACACGGACCTTTGTGATCCAAGTAAGAGGTCAAGTTCCTTGGATCCCAAAGTGAACCTTTCCAACATGTTTCTAAGATCTTCAACTTGACTTTTCAAGAGTGAGTTCTCCACTTCGATCTTTTCAACTCGAGTTGGTTCCTCCTCTTGAACTTGACTAGTTGAAGAGGTTAGGGAGACCTCGTGTTTAAGGAGTTTAACCTCCTCGAATAGGGTCTAGACCTTGGACTCGGACTTAGCTAACTTCCTAGTTAGAAACTTAATTGCATTGTATAAAGTACTAATGAGAGACCGACTTACCTTGAGAGTATCTCTTGAATCAGATGCATATCCTTGGCTTGTCTTGAATAGAGATTCGTAGTCAGATTCTGGCTCCGATTTGTTTAGTTTAGCCATGAAGATGGGGTCATCTTCTTCTTCCTCTGATGTCTCTTCCCATGTAGCATTGAACACCTTTTTGAACTTTAGTGCTTTGCTTTTAAGCTTCGGACATTCCGACTTGACATGTCAGAACTTGCTGCATTCATAGCACCTAATGTTAGAACTATTTTTAGATTTACCTTCGTTGGGTTGAGTGAAGGGTCGTCTTCGACTCTTGATCATTCTCCAAACTAGGTTGACTAGTTCGGTCTCCATCTCAGGATCGACCTCCGAACTAGGTTGACTAGTTCGGTCTCTATCTCCGGATCGACCTCCGACTCGTACTCGTCTTCTTCTTCCTTCGGGAGTGGCTTACTTGCGAGCTTCTTCTTTTGACCTGCAATGAGAGCTATACCTTTCTCGCATATCGAGTTAGACTGTTCGTGGAGTTCATATTCTAAAAATAATTTATCAAACCAAATTTTTGATATGTTCTTAGAGACCTTGTAGGCATCGACCATGGATGCCCACAAGGTAGTCCAAGGAAATGAGTTCAAGACATATCTTATTAGGTCACATTTTTCGACCTTTTGTCCGATGGCGTGCAAGTTGTTGACGATGTCATATATCCGGATGTGTAGTTGAGTCGTGGTCTCATGTTCCTGAATTTTTAAGTTAAATAATTTATTAAAAAGAAGGTCCAGTTTGCATAACTTTACTTCATCGGTTCCTTCGTGCAATTCCACTAATTTGGTCTGTCAGGGCAATCTCTTGGCATGATAAGGTTTTGATGTGTGTGGCAAAGGGTTTAAGTTAGGTGGTGATTATGATTTGATATGTGCGTTGGAGTCTTGCATGGCTTAGTAATTTGCACATGGAGCCTAGGCGGGTTTACCACTCACAACCTCGTGCCTGAGTCAGAGAAGGAGCATTGCAGAGGCGTGCGCTTGATGCTGCCAAGGGACCGCCGGACGAGATGACTTGAAGTGAAGCCAAGGAAGCAAACTTCGGAGGCAAGAGACGCGAAGGAGCATTGCAGAGTCATGCGCCTGATGCTGCCAAGGGACGTGGCCACGAACGAAGAGAGCTTCAGCGAGGGACTTTGAGTGAGATGAGAGAATGAGTGAAATGTAAGTTGCTCATTAGGTGAACTTGGACACGTGGCTAAGTGTCGGATGGGATTTCCCAACATCAAGTTGACTACCATGTTATGGTAGTCAACTACTCTAAGTCGTCGGTGACTCGACTAGTGTTCTAGTCCGGTTCAAGTGTTATCACGCCGCTGGATTGGCAATGATCATGCGAGACCACCATTGGTCGATGAAGGCATTAGTCGACCGTTGTAAGTGTTTCTGACGCAGAATCGGAGTCAAGCTCATGAGCACTCGATCATTGTCGAGCATCACCGATGATGGCAATATCCGATCGATGCCGATGAAATCAAATGTGGAAAGCCTTCTTCCTCTATAAAGAGGAAGAGTGTGGGGCTTTGGGAACCTAATGCTTCAAATCATAACATCTCCCAAAGTGCTCTAAGGGTTTTTCCACTCTTCTTCTTGTGCTAATTCTTATTCAATTGTATGAAGAGGGATTGTAAAGAGGTTACCTCCACCTAGCTTGGTGCAAAGGAGAGATTTAGTGGATTTGGCAAAGGAGTGATTCACCTTCGACGAATCGGGATCGTGGATTAGCGGCGTAGCCGTGAACCACGTTACGACTTTGTGTTAGCATTGTTTGTTTCCTTTGCTTTGTTTTTATTTGCTTGATTTTCTTGTCTTGTTGATTCCATTGCGCTAATCTTGTTGTAGATGAGCAAATTCCGTTAACCAAACGAAAGAGGACTATTCACCCCCCACTAGCCGGCCGATCGATCCCCTACAAGTGGTATCAGAGCTAAGGAAAGCTTGTCGAGGACTAACTGCTACAACAATCACATTCAAGGATGGTCGTCTCTAACATTCACCCTCTAAAGTTCGAAGGCGAATTCTCTTGGTGGAAAAAGACAATGGAGGTATTTTTTGAAACCGACTTTGAAATTTTATTAATTATGGAAAACGGTTTCGAGATGCCTAGGAATGAAGAAAGGGAGCTATTGGAGAAATCAAGATGGAGCAAAAGACAAAGAGAGGAGTACTTGGCGAATTCAAAGGCCAAGCATCACCTCTACAATGTACTCCCCCAACAAGAAGAAAATAGGATAGGGGAGTGTGCTAGCGCCAAGAAAATGTGGGAGAAATTAATAGAAATTCATGAAGGCACATCCGAGGCGAAACTATCAAGGAGAGATGTTCTTCGCTCCCAATTATCCAACATCAAATTCGAAAAGGGAGAGAAGGTAAAATCCCTACACTCTAGATTTAAGGAAAATCTAACCGGCTTGACAAGTGTAGGTGAAAGGCTCTCCAACCGGGATATGGTAATGAAGGTCATAGATGCCTTTCCCCGGTCCTCAAGATGGAGCTCCATGGTGGACTCGTTTTACATCTCCAAGAACTTAGAAGTGAGCACCTTGGAGGAGTTCTTCTCAACAATGGAGCTCCACGAAACGAGGCTTGAAGGAATAAAAGAAGAGCCAAAGTTTCAACCTTCAAGAGGGGTAGCCTTGATGGCACACAAGGGGAAGAAGAAGATGGAGATCCCCTCTTCCTCTGATGATGAAGCATCCTCCTCCTCCATGGATAGCACAGAAGAAGCCTATATGGTAAGGAGGGTAAGGCGTGCATTAAAAGGTTTTCATTTTAATAAATCTAATGATAGGAGAAGAAGACCAAGGGGAAAGGTAATTTGTTACAATTGCCAACGAGAGGGACACATAAGGGACAATTGTCCTCTCCTAAACAAGAGCAAAGAAGAGAGGAAGAAGAAAGAAGAAAAGAAGAAGAAAAAGGGGAGCAAAAAGAAGGAAGAAGAGAAGAAGGCCAAAGAAAAGGGGAAGACCAAAGCTTTAAAGGCAAGGACTTGGGATGACCCCTCCTCATCATCTTCATCATCATCGGAAGAGGAGAATGCCTTTGTCACCAACTTGGCATTAATGGCGTTTGACGACCTAGACACTTCCTCCTCCGAGCAAGAAAATGAAGAAGCAAGCTCAAGTGGAGAGAGCTCAAGTGAAGGGGGAGCCTCCTCTACATCCTCCTCATCCGAAGAAGAGGACATGGAAACTATGGTAACTAACCTTTCACCTAGTAAAATAGTTTCTATGATTTCTAGCCTCACTAAGGATTTATTTAGAGCAAAGAAGAAAAATAAGTGCATGCTAGATCAAATTAAGGACTTAGAAGAAAAATTAGAAAAAGCATGCTTAAATGATAATGATAATATTTCTTCTAGTTTAAATGATGCATGCATAGAAGAAAATAGAGCTTTAAGGGAAAAGGTAGATTATTTGACCAAAGCCCTAGAAAAATTTACAATTGGCTCAAATACATTGAACATGATCATAGGGAGCCAAAGGGCAAGCTTCAATAAAAAAGGCCTAGGATATAAGGAAAAGAAAAATGAAAAGGCCTATAAATGCCTAATAGCTAGGGGTCAAGACAAGAAGAAGGTAATTGCTAGAAAGTGGATCCCTAAGGAATTTTTAGTGAACCCAATAGGAAAGAACTTATTTTGTGTTCCAAAATCCATCCTTAAGGGTTAGGAAAACCCTAGGGTAGTCAACCATATGTAATTTACCTATATCATATTTTTGGTTGACTTAGGATGGCGGGACATAATTTTTGAAATAGTGTTAGGTGATGATAATGCACCTAAAAATAGATAAATCATGTTTTAGGTGATATTTGCTTTATTATCATGATGTAATACTTAATGCATGATCACAATTTGATGAAAACATTTGTTTCATGATCATAACATGAAATTAATTCATATACATCTTTATGATCATGAGGATTGTTAGGATGATACTTAACCTTGATAGAATTGCATGAATATAATGGTTAAGTATATACAAATACCTTTAGGATACATCTCACACTCACTATAGGATACCATGATTGAAAACATAGCATGAGTGAGATGTTAGGATAATACAAATGTCCACTAATGCCAATGGCATTTAGATGGTCATTTAAAGTATCAAAATAGTAATAATAGACTAATCATGGGGAAGGCTTATGTTTAATTCATAGACATATTGCCCAAAGATCATGGTTGGATATTTCATATGTTTTCAAAACAATTTCTTACATTAAAATCTGTATATTCATGTTTTGAAACAATCCAAAGCAAGACTAGGTGTTAAAATGGATACTAACTTGATAAAAAACCTAGTGGTTTTTAAAGCTTTTGGATTTTTGGCAAATACTTGGAAATATAATTATTTTTCATGGAAAACTATTTTTCATTGATAAATATACTTACAAGAAATATGTTCCCAGAATTTCATGGTTTTTCAAATTTTATAAATTTTCTAGAGCATTTCTGAAATTCACCCTGGAAAATCAAAAATTCTGAAATCCATGTGCCAGTCGACTGGTAGTCTGAACCAGTCGACTGGTAGCCTGATAACATGCCCAATAACCTTTTGTATCTGATTTTAAGGCATGTTTGGTTTTTGTTTACCTCTAGACTTGATGTCATGCTTGTATAAACATTGTTTTTTATTTTTGATGGTGCCAAAGGAGGAGAAATATATGTTTAAGTAAGACGGAATATATGTAGGGGGAGTTTCATGTATTAAGGGGGAGAGTTGCTAATCATGTTTATTCACATACTTTCTTTCCTTAATGTTTTATCAAATGTTTTTACCTAACTTAAATGGATTGCCACACATCAAAAAGGGGGAGATTGTTAGAGCAATCTCTTGCCATGATAAGGTTTTGATGTGTGTGGCAAAGGGTTTAAGTTAGGTTGTGATTATGATTTGATATGTGCGTTGGAGTCTTGCAGGGCTTAGTAATTCGCACATGGAGCCTAGGCGGGTTCACCACTCATAACCTTGTGCCTGAGTCGGAGAAGGAGCATTGCAGAGTTGTGCGCTTGATGCTGCCGAGGGACCACCGGACGAGATGACTTGAAGCGAAGCCAAGGAAGCAGACTTTGGAGGCAAGAGACGCGAAGGAGCATTGCAGAGTCGTCGGCGCCGATGTCGCTAAGGGGCGTGGCGCGAAGAAGAAAGTGAGATGAGAGAATGAGTGAAATGTAAGTAGCTCATTAGGTGAACTTGGCCATGTGGCTAAGTGTCGGATGGGATTTCCCGGCATCAAGTTGACTACCATGTTATGGTAGTCAACTACTCTAAGTCGACAGTGACTCGACTAGTGTTCGAGTCCGGTTCAGTGTACAATGACCGCCATGGATTGACGATCATTCGCGAGACCACTAGTCGACTGATGAAGGCATCAGTCGACTGGTCGTAAGTTTTTCGGGCACAGAATGGAGTCGAGCTCGCAGAGCACTCGACTGATCGAGCATCAATCGACTGATGGCAATATCAGTCGACTGATGCTAGTGCCGTTGGATGAAATCCAACGTGGAAAGCAGCTGTTATTGGGCAACGACTACAGGACCAGTCGACTGATAGGGACATCAGTCGACTGCTCCTGTGTCAACGGGAAGAAACCCTCTTCCTCTATAAAGAGGAAGGGTGTGGGGCTTTGGGAACCTAATGCTTCAACTCATAACATCTCCCAAAGTGCTCTAAGGGTTTTTCCACTCTTCTTCTTGTGCTAATTCTTATTCAATTGTAAGAAGAGGGATTGTAAAGAGGTTACCTCCACCTAGCTTGGTGCAAAGGAGAGATTTAGTGGATTTGGCAAAGGAGCGATTCACCTTGGACGAATCGGGATCATGGATTAGTGGCGTAGCCGTGAACCACGTTATGACTTTGTGTTAGCATTGTTTGTTTCCTTTGCTTGGTTATTATTTGCTTGATTTGCTTGTCTTGTTGTTTCCGTTGCGCTAATCTTGTTGTAGACGAGCAAATTCTGTTAACCAAACGAAAGAGGGCTATTCACCCCTCTCTAGCCAACCGATCGATCCCCTACATGGTCCACAATTCCTTTGCACTTATGAAGGGGTCGACACGATTAAGCTCCTCCTTGGACAAGCCGCATTGGAGGATTTGAGTCACCTTGGCATCGGCTTCATCTTGTCTTTTTGTAGAATTGGTCCATTGGTCATAATCCAAAGATTCACCCACTTTGTTAGTCGGAAGTGTGAATCCTGTTTGGATTATGATCCACATCTCGATTTGGGTCTTAAGGAAGCACTCCATCCGACCTTCCAATAACGGAAGTCATCTTCATTGTAAAATGGAGGTTGGACGGTGCTAAAACCCTCGAGATGGGCCATTGATACAAAAAGAGCATGAAAAACAAAGAAGAAACCTAACAATGACAAAAACAAGCGGAAGGTACCAAGACTCGCATCTTGGATTAGTAGTGCGGGAGAATCTTAAACGAACGAAAGAGCTTGAAAGAAAAAAAATCAAAATAAACAGAAATAAAATGAAAATAAATCTGTAAAAAAAAACTAGATTGGTGGTTTCACAGAATCTTAGCACCCCCGGCTCTGATACCAATTATTGGATCGTTTAGAGCGTTAGAGGGGGGTTGAATAGCGCAAAATTCTCTTCGTTCGTTTGTTCGATATAAAATGTGAGTAAAAGTAAATGTAGTAGAAAGAAAATAATACTCATTTATTTTTACTTTGTTCACAGCCTTCGGCTACTAGTGCAAGGCCCTAACGGTCCTAGACCGCATACGGAGGGCAAAATACTAAAAACACTCCTCCTCGTTAGAGGAAGTAGTAAGCGAATACAATCGATGAAAAAGCTCAAGGTATAGGGACACTCCCCCTCTCCTCTTTACTATTAAAGAACAATTAAATAAAGAATTTAAGATGACAATAAGAAAGAATACCGATGACTTTTAAACTAATGAAAGGT
Organism: Wurfbainia villosa; assembly: GCA_025175895.1. Lineage (NCBI taxonomy): Eukaryota > Viridiplantae > Streptophyta > Magnoliopsida > Zingiberales > Zingiberaceae > Wurfbainia > Wurfbainia villosa. The sequence continues at coordinate 28,593,619 of CM045988.1, forward strand.
AAGCACTTGTCATCGGAGATGCGGTAGCACTTCGTCGTCGTAAGGTCGTTGTAGAAGAATATCGTAGCGGAGGCTTTTTGGAGAGCATTTGATGATGAAAATATAGTGGAGAAGCCCTACTTTTATAGCCTTGGAAACCCTAGACGTTCACATCTTCAACCAATGAGAGCAAGCCTCCTATCCCTTCAAAAATGAAGATAAGCTTTGACTCTCCTCGAAGCTGATCCTTGACCAACAGTAGACTACTACCCTTACCAATCGACTACTGATGGACCAGTCAATTGATACAAGCCCTCAGTCAACTGATGGCAGGTTTTCCAGTTGAAACGAAGAGTTATCTTGAAAAAATAGTTAATACAAGTAAATTAAATGGCCATATACCATCCGATCTCGACATAGACCTTCCATGGGAGGTCTTGGTCGGATCGTCGCCTAAGAACGTCCCCATATAGAGGACACCACCTTCCTTGCGCTCACTCACACGAGCTTACCTCAACATTTACCATGTAGCTTCTACTTTCGGTCTTCCACCTGATTCCTTCGCCTCCCTCCAAAGTCATCCCGATGTCGCCCAACCACCACGGCTCCCTCCGGGTGTCGATGACCTTCAGCTCTAGCTTTAGAACTTTTCTACACACTTGATTTAACTCGTGAGATAACAAAATGAGTTTACCTTTTTATCATTTGTTATAATCAAAACTTAGGTTCGACTTAGGTTCCTACTGCACCAACACAATAGTACAGTCGCACTGTACCAAGATAAATCGAGCCACTTCGCTTTGGCAAATATGACTACAATTGATCGATGTAGTCGTGAGTACTAAATTTTGGTAGACATATATTATTAACCTAATTATGATAAATAATTACGCATGCATCACATACAATCATAATTATGACACATATCACATATATCTAGAAAAGAAATGTGACATGGTTATGACCGATAATCTACGATCTTCTCAAGTCAATGAGAAGATCAATGGGTCAACCTAGGGAAAACATCTTCTCCAAGTGTGTCCTTTGGTTGTCGTGTGTTGTTGACTTCTTCCTTTCTCATCTTCATCTAGTAGACTAGTACGAGTTTACATCTACATTACAATGGAGAAACCTCAAGTTACATTCAAGGATAAACTAATTGTACAACTGGAAATATATTAGTGGAAGGCACGACACATAAGTCGTATTATGAATTACAACATGCACACACAAATGTATCCAATCACATTTGGGTAAGGGGCCATAACCATGCACCATGGCATATATTATTCACAAAGATCTATGACATAAATTTTATTATGAGTCTAAAACATAATTTATGAGCCGCAATGCCACGACGGTCCCTCTAGCCAGTTAGCGGGTGAGGTCAAGGGTCAGTGCCTCTTGGCAAGGGCAGTGCCCTCGAAGCAAAATTTATTTTAATAACTCATTGGATGAGTTGCTGCCCCTTAATCCATCAGGATGAACTCGAGAACCTTGTAGCCACTGTTAAAATAATAGCAACAATTGGTGAATGAAAGAGAAACTTCCAGCAACAATCAAAATTGTCCATCACTAATCAGTATGCTTGTTGATCAGACAACACAATTGTTATTTGGATAGCAGCTAGTATTGTTGTCGGGCTTGTTTTGTCACATAAAATCACCCATATAATCGTGCACTCATAAAAAACATATCATTAAGATTCTATATCACATATAAAACAATAGTACAATGATGTTTATGCATACACAAGTGGCTCTGATACCACTGTAGGGATCTTATGCGAAAAACCAATAGCAAAAATCCAGCAGAAATTGGATCCCTCTAGAGATCCATGTGTATACATAATACTGATTATTCTTACAACTATATGTAGTTGAGAGATTACCCTTGATGCGTAGCCCTTCGCAATCCCAGTAGCAACTCTTCAAATGGATCTCAGCGTAAATCATGATGGTCGCGCCTCTATGATATCAACATGAACACTCTCTTTGGAGAAGAAAATGCCTTTGGTTATGCTAGCAACCTCACAAAAGCTTTAGCCCCTGATGGGGTCAGGGTTTTTAAAATGGTTGAAAGATTTCCCGAGCTGTGTGTATAGTTCCCGAGCAGTTATTTCCCAAGTAGTGTATAGATAGAATTCCCGAGCTCAATAGGGTGAGTTGCACAATATTGCTCAAGTATAAGTATTGACAGGGTAGTGTATCCTTTTCCCAAGTAGTTTATGTATTTTTGGAGCAGTGTATAGAATTTTCGAGCTCATTAGGGTGAGTAGTGTAGTATTGCTCAAGCATAAGTATTGATAGGGTAGTGTATGCTTTTCCCATACAGTTTGTGTTTTTCTCAATCATTGTATGCGATTGCCGAAGAAGTAGAGGTGTTCAGAAGTGGAATATAATGTTGGCAGAGTAGTATGAGCACTTTTCGAGAAGTTTATGCTTTTCCTGGGTAGTATATGTGATTTCTAAGGCCAGAGGAGGTGAGTAGTGTAGGGATGTTCAGAAGAGAAGTGCAATGTTGACAGGATAGGTTATGTTTCTTCTGAGCAGTCTGTATAATTTTTTAGCAATATATACTTTTTCCGATCAGTATGTGTAATTCCTGAGCAGTATGTATAATTCACAAGCAATGTGTTTGTTTTCCGAGCTATATGTGGGTGTCGAAGGTTCTTTCTGTACATGGTGAAATAAGGAGGAATGGGTATCCTGAGATGTTGGGAATAGTAGGAAGAGTTCGAGGAGGATAAATATGATCAATATAAGATATTTTATCATATTTTATATATTTTATTTAATTAATACTTGGCAAAGAAATATAGAGCACATGAAGCATTTGAATGTGATATTTTGAATATATGTGGGAAAAGGAGTTACACTTGACAGCTAGGCGAGGGTACTAGAGTAAATTCACTTCAAATAGGTGGCGGGATGAAGCATCTATAAAAGGGGCAGAAGTAGAAAGGAGCGTGGATGGTTGTTTCTTCGCTATTCGATACCTCAAAGATCTTCTCACTTCTTCTTCATCATTCCGTCCACATTATTATTTTCTTTAGATTGTTACTGACTTGAGTGTCAGAGTGGCCGCGCCGGGAAGCCGACCTATCTCTAACACTCCTTCTTATAAAGTTGCATATCTAACTCTACTCCTAGGATCCAAGGTTACTCAAGAAGAAGATATTGTTTTATCTCATCCTTAACCCTCTTTGGTGACAGATCCAGCGTTCCACAAGAAGGGGGAGGGAGATCTTAGTAGGCCGAAGAAGTGAACACCATCAAATTGGTGTCATTTATGGGAATCTGAAAAAAAAGTCATGATGGTGAACACTAGAAGGACATTGAAGGAGATGATGGTGGAGAAATCTGTCTCCAGTACTTTCAAAGTGGGCACCAACAAAAGGTGTCACGAGCCCTTGTATAGAAAAGATTTTATGCAAGTGGTGGCTATTGTGATGGATCATATGTCATAGAAAGCCACCCCGAAAAAGGGGAAGGAGGATGATTCATCTGATGATGACTTTGAAGATGAGCTAGTAGAGTCTCTCGCCCGAAGAATGATTCCTCTTGTGTCTGTAAACAAGAAAAGGAGAAGAAAAATAAATGTGTAGCTCCTCTTGAGAGCGCACAACCTGAAGGGGAGGTTCCTTTTGTAAGTACTATAGTAAAATTAGAAGAGTTTAATCCCTTTACTAAAGATATCCTCAACGAAGAATTACCTCGGCACTTCTGAATTCCTCAGATGCCCAAATACACCAGTTCCTCTGATCCTAAGGATCATTTGAATAGATTTGAGAATTCTGCTTTATTGTACCATTATACCGATGGAGTTAAATGTCGGGTGTTGCTTACTACATTAGTAGGGCTAGCTCAACAATGGTTTAGTGATTTGAAAGCCTAAAGTATTGCTTCGTTTAAGGATTTCTCTACATTATTTGTAAGACATTTTCAGCATCTCCAATCAAGCGAGTGTTTACAACCCATAGAAGATCTCATAGATGCTCACATTGACCATAACATTGCAATTTTCAACAGTGTAGATGAATTCCATTTTCGTTTCGACATATTGTTGCAACATTTCTATGGACTGGCAAATGTTGCTGATGAGCAAACTAAATGAGCCAGTCACCTTAACCAAGAGATGTCCAACCTTAAAGAAACAGAAGTTGAAAGATGGACCATTGAACAAACTAGAATCCTAACCCGGACGGCCAAAAAATTATAGTAAATACTTTCAGAGATGGTTCGAAGGTACTTTATAGGTAACAAATGAAAAGAAACTTTTCCTACCTGGATTGCCCAACCAAGAACTGAACATAGAAGAAGCTTATAGAACCCCCCCCGGAGGCTTTCAATACTGACTCTGATATAGATTCTGAGTCATAACTATTGTAAAAGACAATCTATAATTCCTAATGACATGTAATGAAGAACCACTTCTCCTGTAAACACTACATGCATTTAAACATATTCTACAATGGATGCTTCTTCCTATTACTTTGAAATTTACATTGTGTTTGCTTTTATATCATTTTTCCATTATAATTCACTTTCACATTCTATTAATATCTTGTAAATACTATTTCTATATTCACACATCACAACCTGCACGGGTCTCTTCTAAGCCTACCCATCACACACTGTACATACTTTTTTCAAATTAACCTCCATCTGCGGTAAATGCCCTCCTTATCTATATTATGATCATTCACTTTTCCAAATTTTATCTCCAAATATGTATATATTCCCTATAATGAAATTCTAAAAAAACTAATACATCATCTACTATATTAGAAACAACCCACACTGCTCCTTCCTCAACAGAAACTGATATAGCTCAATCTTATCTCATTAAAAACTAAATTCTTCACTTACCCATCATTTTTACCCTAACAAACTAATGTCATATAATTCCATAAATCCACTTCTCCAAGATTAAGCGTGAAAATTTGTTATCTCCCTCCTTTTTCATCCCCCTTCTTCACTATAAATACACAAACAATCTTCACTGACCATTACCCTTTACCTTCAAGAAAATGCAGCCCCTTTCTTCAATTTCTCATCCATGGGTTACCTCCACACGCTCCAAAATGACAGGAGAACACTGTCAATCTCTTTCTTCTCAACTACAACTTCTTGCATGATTTCATATGATTGCAGCTAACTCCACCTCATCTACCTCTCGGAGGCACCAAAGCCTTTTTCTCAGAGCAAACAGAAGCTGGCCTATTCTTCCGTATTCATCCTTTCCTTTTAGAAGCTTTTGAATATTTTTCTATCACTTTAAATTAACTAAGCCCCAACTCCTTCCATTTCATGCTAGGATTTTATATTATCATGTCCTATTTATCAATTACTCCTTCGGCCTTTCTTTTCCACTGTTTTTACCAAGTAAAAACATCAGAAATAGGCATTTTTTACTTCCAAACTCGGTCGGATTTTCAATTCCTTATTGGCATCCCTTCCTCACACAAAGGATGGAAGGAACATTACTTCTTTGTACACTCTCCCTCTCCCTTTCCTTTTTTCTCTACATGGTAAACTACTCTTCATCCTTGCCCTTCCATAATCTCTTACCGAGATAATGAAGAGTATCAAATGATGACTTTATTGTTATCAGAAGAACAATTCAACTTGAGCCAGTTATTACCATATCAGCACTATCATTAATCAGGACTAGTTATCCTCTACAATCGACTGACACGCTCGGTAACAATCGCTTCTGACTGTACCTCTGCATAATTGTTATGACACATGTAAGTTTTTACTTGTTTTTTTATGAATCATTATTACTGCAGGCCGCCAAACATACTATCAGTGCAATCGACCTAGGTCATGATTGATCGATCGGACTAGAGTAGTGTTTTGATGTTTGACAATAAATTGACCATTGTTTGACAATGTGTTAACAATATGGTTGACATGGGGTTGATCATATGATGGAGAAGTCCAAGTGGGACACTTGGCATGGACACTCCAAGTCTTGGGTACTTTGCATGGAAAGTCCAAGCATGGGTCTTGGCATTTGGAAAGTCCAAAATGGAGTGGACATGGAAAGTCCAAGGGTGTAGTCATGGCAACGTAAGTCCAAGTATGTAGTGTTGGCGGTGAAAGTCCAAGTCATTGGTACTTGGCAATTGGAAAGTCCAAGGGTATAGTCTTGGCTACGTAAGTCCAAGTGTGTAGTCTTGGCGGTGAATGTCCAAGTCATGGATACTTGGCAATTGGGAAGCCTAAGGGATAATATTGGCAGCATAAAGTCTAAGGGTGGTGTCTTGGCAGTATAAGTCCAATGGTTGACAGCATAAAATCCAAGCATGGGTCTTGACAGTGTAAGGCCAATATGCCTTGGCGGTGTAGACTCGATTAGCATGACAATAGCCGATGGAAGCACCTGAAGGCTAGCATATAGATGAACAAGTCATGGATGACTTGGAGGGATTCAATAGGCGTGAGGCTAATAGAGGTAACTAGAAGGCCTAGGTCTAGGCTAAGGGTGGTCTAGCATGTATAAGGGCATCATACTTGGGGTAAACTCATGGTTGAGGTGTAGCAGTCGACTGGCATTATGGACCAATCGACTGGTCAAGTGTTTTGACACTTGGCAACCAAGTTGACACTGAGCAGTTGACGTGGATTATAACCAATCGACTGCTATTATTGGACTAGCATTCGACTATGGCAAGTGGCCTTGGCAGTCGACTTCCAGCATTGGACAGTCGACTGCCATAGAGTACAGTTGATTATTGTTGGTTTTGGTCGCGAGCACAGAACACTCGATAGCCGACTGAGCAGTCAGCTACAGGCTTGATTAGTCGACTACTCATAATGGTAGTCAACTGCCAGTGTATCCATAGGTTGGAATGCCGACGTGTGAGACAACGACTATAGGAGCAGTCGACTTTTGGGTGTGAGCAGTCGACTGCTAGGTAGAAATCAGCCCGAGTTGCAACTTTAAAAGGAGCATGAAGGAGAGGATTTTTGCAGCAATTTCTTGGGTGATTTTAGGCGATTTCCTAGTGCTAGTCATGGTCTTCAAGTGCAGTTCAAGTGATCAACCAAGCAAGAATTCAAAGCATCATTTGTAAAGTTTTCTTTATGCTATTTTGTGTATTTCACTTGTATTTGCTTATATTTCTTTCTTATTGTTGTAAGATGTTTTCTCTACCTCTGGAGTGTTTTCAAAGAAGGAGAGGTTGATTAGTAGTGTTTTGCATCGCTAGGGCTTGTTTGAGCTTAACTCGTGGAGTAGGAACCCTAAGGTTCCAAACTACGTAATATCCTTGTGTTTTGTGTGTGTTTGTGTATTTTGTTTATGCTTTTGTATTATTTTCACTGCGTAGTAATCAAATTGTAGCAAGAACATGATCAAATTTCATCTACGTCAATGACACTCTATTCACCCCTCTAGCGGACATATGATCCCTAACACATACTCCACCACCTTCCCATATAAATCCTATTCAACTCCATCCCCGACAGCCAATACTTTCCATCAAACTCCATAAACCCTTCTCTCCTCCTCCTCAATACTCGATCTGCCAAATTCCTTATTATCCAGTATTAACAAGGTCAGCATACAATTTATTTTACTTATTTTTCTCGATAATGACATCTATTTATGTAGGGTATCACAAGGATAACTCACTTAAACAATCAATGGGCGCAATACAATAATAATCTAAAAAAAGAATTAGAAGAATGTCAAACCAAAGAATTGACATTACAACAAGCTTCCTATATAAAAGCACAAGATAACCAAGCAGAACTATCATCCCTTCATTTCCAGACTTCTTTCTTACAGAACACTCTAGATATTTAAAAAGCCAGACCACTCCAAGAAGGAACCAGCATATTCCATGAAAACTCTTGGACTTCAATAGTAAGTAGTTTTTCTTAACTGCTATAGCCTGCACACGTTGCCATTGGCAACATGTGCACACATTGCAGTTCGTGTATGCTACAATAGCAGAACACCCCCTTTAAAAGGGGTGTGCAACCAAGTTGAATGGGGAGCATCCAAGTGATGTGCCATGTGGAAGAGAGGTGGAAGAAGAGATTCGTTGTGTTTGTGCGAGAGCTCTACTAGAGTGTGAAGTGAAGGTGAGTGAGACGTTATAAGGCTACCAGAGAGAACAGAGATTTCAATGAATGTCGAGGCACGGTTGGTGCTAGGGCAATCAACACATGTGACGTGGTTTTGATGTATGTGGCAAAGGGTTTAAGTTAGGTTGTTATGGATTTGATATGTGCGTTGAAGTCATGTAGGACTTAGTAATTCCCACATGGATGGCTTGACGATAGCATTGGCAAGATTCACCAACTCATGACTCGGTCCTTGAGTCGGTGAAAGATGCATTCCAGAAGTCATGCGCTTGGTGCATCCAAGGTACCGCCAGATGAGGAGCATTAGAGTGAAGCCAAAGGAAGTAGACTTCAGTGCGAGACACAAAGGATGATGTTGCAAAGCCATGCGCTTGGTGCATCCGGGGGATGTGGCTGGATGAAGAGAACTTCAAGGCAAGGGACTCCAAGGGAAGATGAGAGTGAGCGATTGTAACCTAGGACGGGGTAGCTCGTAGGTTAACTTGGCCAAATGGCTAAGTGTCGGATGGGTGCTTTTCGACATCAGCCGACTGCCATGATATGACAGTCGCCTGCTTCAAGTCGACTAGAGACTCGACTGGTGTTCGAGTCGAAGTTCTGGCCGAACAATCGACTGCCAGCTCTTGGCAGTTGACCCATAGCTCCATCAGTCCACTACCAAGGGGAGCAGTCGACTGATGTCGAGGGTTTCAGACACAGAAACAATTCTAGTCGAGTGATCGCGTCGACCACTCAACTAATGGCTCCATCAGTCAACTGATGGGAATGATCAGTCGACTAATGTGGGAGCCATTGGTTGGAAACTAACATGGATGAAGCCGAGGGCAATGGCAACAACAGCAGTTGACTGCTCGGGGCATCAGTCGACTACCGCTGGCTCAATGGGAAGAATGGCTTCTTCCCTATAAGAAGAGACCTTTGGACACTTGGGGAGGTTAATGCTTCTTCTCTAAACATACTCCTAAGTGCCCAAACATTTTCTACTCCTCTTACTAGCTTTTATTTCAATCTTATTGTAAGAGGGAGAGATTGTAAAAGAAAGGTTACCTCTACCTAGCTTTGTGCAAAGGAGAGACTAGTGAGGCTTTAGGTGTGATTCACCTTGAACAAATCGGATCATGGACTAGCGGCAAGGGTCGTGAACCATGTTATATCGATTTGTTAGCATTTGTTTCTTAATTTTCATTATTACTAGTATTTCTGTTGCGCTAATCTTAAGTGTAGACAATTAAGAAGCGATTGAAGTCTATCGTATACAAAGAGGGCTATTCACCCCCTCTAGCCGGCCACGAATCCTCCAACAAGTGGTATCAGAGCGAGGAGATTGTCGTCAGACTCACCGCCGCAACAATCAACTACAATGGTCGGCTTTAACATTCATCCACCTAAATTTGAAGGCGAATTCTCTTGGTGGAAGAAGAGAATGGAGGTATTCTTTGAAACCGATTTCGATATTATGCTTATAATGGAAAACAATTTTGAGATGCCTAGGGAGGAAGAGGGTGAACCAATTGAGAAATCATGATGGACCAAGAAGCAAAGGGAGGAGCACCTTGCAAACTCAAAGGCCAAGCACCACCTTTTCAATGTGCTCCCCCAACAAGAAGTAAATCAGATAGGAGAATGTGCATGCACCAAGGTGATGTGGGAAAGACTAATAGAACTCCATGAAGGCACCTCTGAGGCTAAGCTTGCAAGAAGGGATGTCCTCCGCTCCCAACTCAATAATATCAAACTTGATAAAGGGTAGAAGGTAACATCTTTGCATTCTCGTTTTAAAGAAATTCTTAACGGTTTATCAAGTGTAGGGGAGAAGCTCTCCAATATGGACATGATCATGAAGGTTGTACATGCCTTTCCCCGATCATCGAAGTGGAGCTCAATGGTGGATTCATTTTATATTTCCAAGAATCTAGAGGTAAGCACTCTAGAAGAGTTTTCTCCACCAAGGAACTCCATGAAACAAGGCTTGAAGGAGTAGTAGAAGAGCAAATCAAGCCATCAAGGGGAGTGGCACTAATAGAAAGCAAGGGGAAGAAGAAGAAGGAGACACCACCTTCCTCATCGGATGAAGACTCCTCCTCATCAATGGATAGCAATGAGGAAGCATATATGGTTAGAAAGGTAAGGAGTGTTTTGAAAAATTTTAAATTTAACAAATCTAATGATAGGAGAAGAAGGCCAAGAAGAAAGATAATATGATATAATTGCCAAGGAGAGGGACATATAAGAGATTATTGTCCCCTATTGAACAAAAGCAAAGAGGAAAGGAGAAAGAAAGAAGAGAAGAAGAAGGGGAGCAAGAAGAAGGAGGAAGAGAAGAAATCAAAAGAAAAAGGGAAGGCTAAGGCACACAAGGCCACATGGGATGATCCATCATCCACATCGGAAGAAGAAGAAGCATTCACAAGCCTTGCCCTAATGGCAATAGAAGACTTGGACTCCACCTCATCCTCCGAGCAAGAAGAAAGAAGCACAAGTGAGGAGGAGAGCTCAAGTGAAGGGGGTGCTTCATCTTCATCCTCATCGGAATCGGAGGAAGAATATATGGAAACTATGGTAACAAATCTTTCCCCTAAGAAAATTGTTTCCATGATTTCAAGTTTAAATAGGGATTTATTTAAAATGAAAAATAGAAATAAATGCATGCAAAATGAAATCAAGGCCCTAGAAGAAAAACTAGCAAATGCATGCTTAAATGTTAATGATTATATTCCTCTAGATGTTAATGATGCATGTATTGAGGAAAATAAGGCCTTAAGGGAAAAGGTAGATCATTTAAATAAGACCCTAGAAAAATTCACCATAGGCTCCAACACTTTGAACATGATTATAGGGAGCCAAAAGACAAGTTTCAATAAAAAAGGCCTAGGTTATAAGGGAAACAAAAATGAAAATGCCTACCATTGCCTAATTGATAGGCGTCAAGCTAAAAATAAAATGGTAGCTAGGAAATGGATCCCTAAAAAATACTTGGTGAACCCTATTGGGATGAATTTGTATTGGGTTTCCAAGTCCATCCTTAAGGGTTAGGAAAATCCTAGGATAGTCAACCATGAGCGGATTTACTTATATCATGTGAAATGGTTGACTTGTAAGGATGTGGATAATAGTTTTTGAATTAAGTTTTGGGTGATGATAATGTGATCATATTATGGAATTATAATTATATTTAATTTTTTATCATGATATGCAATAATTGAAAATATTTGATCATAATTGATAATATGTGATTTTATGATCATATTGGGCGTTTTAGGATATAGATACTTAACCTTGTTAGAATTGCATGAAAATTGATGGTTAAGTATAAATACCATTAGGCACATCTGACACTCACTATAGGCTAACATGGTTGAAAAACATAGCATGGGTAAGATGTTAAGATGATACAAATGACTCACTTATGATTATCACATTTTGATGAGTCATTACAAGTATCATGAAAGAAATAATAGACCAACTATGGGAAAAGCAAATGTTTAATCAATGGACATATTGCCCATATATCATAGTTGAATATTTTAAATGATTTAAAAACATTTCATGTTTCATAAACAGTGAGTTCATGTTTTGAAAAGTTTCGAGGCAAAACTAGGCTTTAAAGTTGATACAAACTTTAGACATTTTACAATTTTTGAGTTTTTGCTAAATTTTCAAAAATAGAATGAATTTTCATGAAAAATCATTTTTCACTAATAAAGGAACTCATTAGAAATATGATCGCTAAATATCATGTTTTTTTGAATTTCCTAGAATTTTTAATGCATTTCTGAAATTGGACTTCGAAAATCAGAATTTCTGAAAACTTAGTGCTAGTCGACTGATGCTCTGATTCAGTCGACTGATGTACTATGCACAAGCACAGTAACCTCTTTTATCATGTTTTAAAGTTGGTTTTGGGTAATTTTCTTCCTTAAACTTGATGTCATGCTTGTATAACATTTATATAATGTTTTTGATGGTGTCAAAGGGGGAGAAATGATGAGTTTATGTTAATCATGCTAGGAGGAGAATTAGCATGTCTTAAGGGGAAGTTTCATGTTTAAAGGGTAGTTGTGATACTCATGTTTACTTATATGCTTTCTTGCCTTGTGTATTTTGTAATTGTTTTACCTAACATAAACGGATTGTCACCTATCAAAAAGGGGGAGATTGTTAGGACAATCAACCCATGTGATGTGGTTTTGATGTGTGTGGAAAAGGATTTTAAGTCAGGTTATTATGGATTTGATATGTTCATTGAAGTCATGCAGGACTTAGTAATTTGTACATGGATGGCTTGATGATAGCATTGGCAAGATTCACCATCTCATGACTCGGTCGTTGAGTCGGTGAAAGATGCATTGCGGAAGCCGTGCGGTTGGTGCATCCAAGGGACCGTTAGACGAGAAGCATTGGAGTGAAGCCGAAGGAAATATACTTTAGGGCGAGACGCGAAGGATGACACTGCAAAGTCGTGCGCTTGGTGCATCCGAGGGACGTGGTCGGACAAAGAGAACTTCAAGGTGAGGGACTCCAAGGGAAGATGAGAGTGAGCGATTGTAACCCGGGAAGGGGTAGCTCGTAGGTGAACTTGGCCAAATGGCTAAGTGTCGAATGGTTGTTTCCCGACATCAGTCGACTGCCATGATATGACAGTCGACTGCTCCAAGTCGACTAGAGACTCGACTAGTGTTTGAGTCAAAGTTCTGGGCAAAAAGTCGACTGCCAGCTCTTGGCAGTCGACTGATAGCTCCATCAGTCCACTACCAAGGGGAGCAGTCGATTGATATCAAGGGTTTTGGGCACAGAAACATTTCCAGTCGAGCGATCGCGTCGACCACTCGACTGATGGCTCCATCAGTCGACTGATGGGCATGATCAGTTGACTCATGGGCATGATCAGTCGAATGATGTGGGAGCTGTTGGTTGGAAACTAATGTGGATTAAGCCGTTAGAGGGCAAGGGCTACAGCAACAATCGACTAATCGCGGAATAAATCGACTGTCGTTGGCTGAACGGGAAGAATGACCTCTTCCCTATAATAAGAGGCCTTTGGACACTTGGGGAGGTTAATGCTTCTTCTCTAAATATACTCCTAAGTGCCCAAATGTTTTTCACTCCTCTTACTTGCTTTTATTTCAATCTTATTGTAAGAGGGAGAGATTGTAAAATAAAGGTTACCTCCACCTAGCTTTGTGCAAAGGAGAAACTAGTGAAGCTTTTGGCGTGATTCACCTAGAACGAATCAGATCGTGGACTAGCGACAAGGGTCATGAACCATGTTATATCGGTTTCTTAGCTCTTGTTTCTTAATTGTCTTTATTACTAGTATTTCCGTTGCGCTAATCTTAAGTGTAGACAATTAAGAAGCGATCGAAGTCTATAGTATACGAAGAGGGCTATTCACCCCCCTCTAGCCGGCCACCTATCCTCTAACATTTGGATCATGGTTTGAGGAAGAGTAGGATCTTGGTTTGAGGAAGTCATGATCGTTCCTCATATGGTGAGCAGAGATCATCTTCCCTACAGATCTAGGAAGTGTGAAAATTCCGACTCCTTACAGTAAGGTTTTATTTAAAGTCTACTTTTAATTTTTAGCATTATAAATTCATGAATAGATGCAGTAAAAATAACATTGGTATAAGAGTAAATGTTGGTTTGCATCTGTTCGTGTTAATTTAGACTATAAATTTCACAGTTCATCGCGAATATGATGGACGATAAAAATTATTGAGTTGAGCTTGACTTGGAAATGTAGTTACACGAGCATTTTCTGTTCTTGGGACAAGGAGCACGAAGCACTCATCAATCGACGAGAATAGTTGAGCGACAATTTCCGAGTGGGAAATAGTCACTGCTTAGGTCAATCGACGAGAATAAATTGGGTGTGCAATGCATGAGCACAAGGTGCTCAGTACCACGTCAGGAGCACAATGCCCAAGCACATTGTGCTTGGGCATGTGGTGGTTAAGCATTGGCTTCTCAGCACCGTGGCAAAGTGCAATTCCTTAGCGTGATGGTGCCTGGGCACGCAGTGCTCGAGCACCGGGTGTAAGTGTAGGAGTTGGGTTTCCTGCACCACGACGAGTGTGCGTTCGAACATGTTTCGTAAACATGTGCACAGAGGAAGAATTAAAGAACAATAAATCAAATTTATTACAACATATATATCACACACATGCAAAGTACAACATGTGTAGACATAATCACAATTTCAAATTTTGCAATACAAGGAAATTACGCTAGTTATACCTGACGTATCACGTGCAGCGGGAATGACATCAACCGGAGCAACTCTCATTAGAATTGCCTCTATTCGTATCTACGCCGAGTACCATTGGGATAGCTTCGCCAAGCTACAAGCCTCATCTTCATAAGAGTCACTAGCCTCATGTCGAAGACGATGTGATTGAGAGAAGATGACAATCTGAATCAAAATTCGGATTTGAAAATGAGTTCCCAAAACTTGCTTCTCCGGAGTGGTATTTGATGCGGGTGCGGGGGAAAAATCTGTTCGCTCCATTTTCAAGGCGATGAGGCGATGAGGGAGGTCTCGGAGTATTCTCCCCCGGCAGCGATCAGTAAAGAATAAGAAAATGAAGTAGACGAAATGCGAAAACCCGACACCAGCAATCGAGATTCAGACACGAGATGTAACGTGGTTCGGAATAAGGATTCCTACTCCACGGGGGTGAGGTTGCCCACCAGATGCGGTGCCTAAGCACTTTTCACTACGAAAATCCTCCTTTACAGAAAGCAAGTTTCCGAAGGTGGAGGAGAAATGACCTCTTACAATGATGTTACAAGATGAGGAAAATACAAGAGACTTAACAAACAGCAGATCTCCGTCCTCCTTCTCCGGCGAGACCGTTCTTCCTTTTTCTCCTCGTCTCCTCTTCTCTCTTGCTGGATGTGAATGATTGCGGATCCCCTTCTCTTGCCTCATTCTCTCCCTTTTATCTTCCCTTCTCCTTCAACGTCACGTCGCGGATTATCTCCATTTTACACGTGGCCACCTCCTCTTCCGGGAGAATAATTCTGTTACAAATATGAGGAACGAGGACTCCCCCGAATATTGCGTGGGGCCCCCCAAGCCGTTGCATAGCACCTTTTCCTTTACTTTTTCAGGCGACGAGGTTAACCTGTTTCCCTCACCTCTCTGCTTTAGGTGAAGTTAACTTAGGCCCCTATACCATAGGTGACCTAGCCTTAGGGTTTCTCCATAAACCGAACCAATTCTCCTTTTTCCCGTACCAAACTTCTTTCGCGTCGATTAGATTGAGTTGACCCTTCCTCCATCCCATTGGCTTCCGGACTTGCTTAGTTGAACCAGTTCCTAGTCCTCTGTTAGCTAAGTGCCTTCCGCCTCTTTTCCACCTGCGTTCCTTGTTTCTAGCATTCGCCTAGCTCTCGCTACTTGCCCGTGCCGATGACCTCTGGTACTTGCGCCCGTGTCGATTACTTCCGATAACTCTCGCCCGTGTCAATGGCTTCTGATAACTCTCGCCCGTGCCAATGGCTTCTGATAACTCTCGCCCGTGCCAATGGCTTCTGATAACTCTCGCCCGTGCCAATGACTTCTGATAACTCTCGCCCGTGTTGATGGCTTCGTCTAACTCTTGCCCGAACGGTTTCCCCCTTTGGCTGAACCAGGTGTTTTGGGGGATGGGTCACGGGTCACCTGCTGACTCTTCTATTGGGAATTAGGTAGAAAAAGTACCAGTAGTATCATTAGTCAACCCCAAAAAATAGTCAAGCGAAGTTATAAGCTTGACTTTCCAGATGTGCGTAAAGTTTATGCCCTATTCTTCATTCCTCCGTTTGAATCCACCTTTTCCTTTATAACTCCTTTATGTGCCTTCGAGGCGGCCTGATGGGCCCATGGGCTCCGCTTCACCTTCTCTCTCCGTAAAATTGAACCGTCACGGGAAACCCTATATAAACCTCTGCCTTCTCCTCTTAGGTATCCTTTAGCGTGCCTAACAATCCAGTCTGTTCTTCTTCCTCCGCGATTTTCACCGGCGCTGTTTCGGCGATTCAGTCCTCCCCTTCTCACGCGATTCTCCCTTTCACCCGAGTAAGTGCTCTGTTTAGTTTAACGCCCATGGCTCCTAGGACCACCCTTCCACCTGCCTGGTACGAACATACCGTAACTCAGTTAGATTGCAACCATTACTTCTTTAACATTAAGAACGACTACATAGCCCCCTCTATAAAATGCTGCTTCACAACTAAAATACATCGACCTCACAACCCTCCTCCTGGCCTGACCTGCTTTTTCTCCGAACAATTTCTTAACGGCCTATCCTCGCGGGTACCCTCAGTCCTATTTGGACTGCTAGATTTTATGGACTACCTGAACCAATTCACCCCAACTCCTTCCGGATTCTATCGGGATCCCATATAGTGTTCCAACATTTGAACCTCCTTTGACCCCAGAACTATTCCATTGCTTCTTCCAATTAAAGTCTTCTAAGGTGCCTCTTCTATTTGTCTAGTCGCTCGATTTGCCAATTCTGGTGAACTCCGCCTACCTCCACAAGGGGGGAAGCACTATACTTCTTTGTACAACTTCCTGAGTCTTTACCTTATTCTGATACTTGGAAGGTAGACCTTCCCGAATTACCTTCCTTCCGGGACATGAGGACCAAATGTCCTTTCCCGGAGGTGTATAAAGTTTTAGGAGAGCACACTCACTGCTCGAATCACCGCTAGAGACTCCCCTCTTGCGTCATTTTGGATTATCCCCTCTACCTCTGACGACTTCGGTTGTTGTAGGTAGGGTATTATTTAACTGGCAATAGGACTTCTTTTCTACATTATTCATCTTTCCTGACAACATACCTTGCAGATAATCTGATGCAGAAGGCTTTGGTAGAAGGGGAGGCGATTGAGGCCGAGAAGAAGAAGAAAACCTCGACCAAAAGAGGTAAATCAACCGCAGCTCCATCATCTCCTTGTAAGAAGCTACGGCTTATTAAGAAAGGGGCCTCGAGTTCCTCGGCTCTTCCTCCCTCATCTTCGGACCCGCTAGAGTCTCAACCCCTGACCATTTATGAACCACGAAGAGAAGGTACTACCTCCCCTGTCTATTCTCCATCTCCTCAAGGAGGGGATTCTCCTTCTCATTTTCTTCACTCCTCCCCCTCGGCGCAAAATTCACCTCCACCTTCTCATGTGGAGCCACTCCAAGCTCCTGTTCCTTCGGACCTAAGGGCTGCTCCCTCCCCCCTTCGCCGTATCAGGCCTCCAACCTCCTCCGAAGGGGAAGACCCCTCCCTTCCTGTTCCTCCGAGGGTCACGTTAGGGTCCCTGTTGCAAATTCGGCACCCCTCGGAGGTGAAATTCTTTAATCGATCAGGCATATAGGCCCATGCGAGCAAGTGGGCAAGCTACTTGGCGAGGTATCTCTTATTTCTCCTTTTCTCTTTACTGCAAGTATTACTATATGCCAATTTGACATGATAAGATGGTCACTTTCGGCCCGCCGCTTTCAATCTAGTGAAACTTCGCCACTTTGCCTCCGTGTCTGCGAAAAAGCTCGCTCAAAGAATCGAGAGCAAGCAAGAGGCGAAGGAAACCGACATGAGGGGCCAATGCGAGGAAGCGATGATGCAGCTAGCCCTAGTACGGAGCGAGAAAGAGGAGCTGCAGCGAAAGAACGAGGACTTGGAGCAATGGATTTTTCCCCAATCCAGTGAACTGCAACAAGTAGATGAATTGGCTCGGGAGTTGAAGGAATACAAAAAATATCTTATGGATGCCATGATCAAGGATGCTGACTCTGCGGCTACTATCTCACAGCTTCAACAAGAATGCAACCGCCTTAACCTGGAATGTCAAGCCTGGGCCATTACTCGGGAATCCTGTGCAAAGAAGTGTCAGGAACTTTCCTCTGCAATAACGGCTCTTCCCCGAACCTTATCACCGGTGGCCCAGCAGCAATCCACCCTCCAACAGGAGTATCTTGAAGCCCTTTCAGCCTTAGGACAGCGAGCTATAAAGGCAGCCACCGAGAGAGATGCTTTGGCGATCAAATTGGCGAAAAGTCAAACTCAGGTGGCTCAATATCAGGACCAATTAAAGGACCAGGAAGCCGACCTCAAGAGGCGCTATGTCAAGAAAGGGGTAGATCTCTTTATATTAGGCTTCGAGGGGGTTGTAGCTCAAAACGCCGAACAAGGATATCCACCTCCTGGCGCGAACACTAGTTACTTAGATCCTGTAGCGGTGTTGGCTAACTGTTCCCCCGAACGATTTGAACTGTAACCTCCAAGATCGTCTTTTACGTAATAACTCTTTCTTTACTGTTAAGAGCTGACTTTTATCAATATGTCTGTCCTTGCGGGTTCCCTAACGAGTCGGGGTTTCTGGGCCAATTTTGAGCTTCCCCTCGTCATTTCTTTACCCGTACCACATAATGCTCTCGCCTGGCTGGCTCGGTGTCTCTCTTACGGGATTTTGCCTACTAGTATCCATATCCGCCCCAATTTTGGTTCGGACGTCACTTTAAATGACCTTTTGCCTGTTGATTTTCCCTATCCTTCCTCCCGCCGGAAAAGATGCGGCCTCTTCGTCATCTCCCCCTTCACCAGAACTATTTCGCCATTCTCCTTCCATTATAAATCCTTCATCCCCCTTGTCTTCGTCTTGCTATCTTACCATCCTGGCTTCAGCAGGGCATCCCATTGAAATTTCTTCGGAATCAGAATCTTTTGAAATACAGGACTGGATCTCTGAAGATGATGCGGTCGAGACCCGATCCAACCGCCACTTGATCTTTCATCCCTACCTTTTCCGCCTTGGGTCCAACTCCCACCCTCGGCGGGAGATCCTTCCGCGCTCCTTTCCCCTCCTTCCGCAACAGGGTGTGGAATCCTCCCTTCACGTGGGAGTATACGGTGGGAGATCCTCATGCGGCCGTTGATCTTCCCCCACTTCCGCCAGCATTGGCTTTCGTGCCGGTTCCTTCAGCGAGGACTCGTCTTTCCCCTTTCGATGAAGGTCCACCAGTTCTTCCTCCACCTCAAGGCGAGCATTTCCGAGTCATATTGGCTCCTTCTCCCCCCGAAGAGACATCTCCCGTCTCATCTGTTAAGAGTAATCGGGGAAAGTCTGTATAAATCAAGCCAATGTAATTATTTCAAGTATATTAATGAAACAAAGAAGGAAAACGATATTTTTTTTTTTGAAATAAGGTTCTTTTTTCGGAAGGATGGTACAGGATCCGAACACACACTTTTCGCCGGTTCTGGATTTGGACTCTCTTAATTACGGTTGTCTTCGTCGACCTTCTCACTACTACACGCTTTCTCTTTCTTTTCGCATTTATGGTCCCTACCTCTTACGCCAATAAATGCATTCCTCCCTTCATTTCTATAAAATCCACCGAGCCTTTACGATAGTCTCCACCATTCTCCATTTCCCTTAGCTTGTCATGTGATGTAATATCGGAACAAGGTAGCAGTTCCTCGCCTTCTAAAGAATGATAAACGATCACGGTACATAGTCATTCGGAGGAACAAGTGAAGTGTTTACAAAGAATACTAGAGGAAACCTCCGCCAACAATCGCTTCCTTGCGCCAACAATCGTCGGGTCCCAAAAAGAACTGCCCAAGCAAATCTTCTTGAAGCGATCTTATCTTCAGCCATCTGCGCTAACTCCGACCACAAGAAAGAAATTCCATCCGTTCCGCCTAACAAAGAATTGTAATACCTAGATGTATTAGGGTTTCTCTTGTTGTTTCTCCTTGTAGATGGTCGAGTATGTAGTTCTCCGTATCATCGAACTTCCCTAGTTTATCTCTTTCCTCCAGACCTTCCGAGTTGTACTACTCTTTACTCCTTTTGTATTTACATGTAATTTGGGGCATATTTGGCTCTTAGTCTTTTTCAATCATGGTGTATAGACCCTTAGACGAGACTGCTATTGCACAAGAATACAATCATATAAAGTTAATTAATATAGGACAAATAATAACCGAGGAATTTCGGTTCTTCCGCTTTCACCACCTGACGGGATAAACTTCTCTGCTTGAGGATAGCATTTTGTATATAGAGTAAATAGTAACCGAGGAGTCTCGGTTCTTCCATTCCACCACCACACGGGGATAAACTTCGCTCTGCGGGAATAGCATTTTGTATATAGAGTAAATAGTAACCGAGGAGTCTCGGTTCTTCCGTTCCACCACCACACGGGGATAAACTTCCGCTCTGCGGGGATAGCATTTTGTATATAGAGTAAGTAGTAACCGAGGAGTCTCGGTTCTTCCGTTCCACCACCACACGGGGATAAACTTCCGCTCTGCGGGGATAGCATTTTGTATATAGAGTAAATAGTAACCGAGGAGTCTCGGTTCTTCCGTTCCACCACCACACGGGGATAAACTTCCGCTCTGCGGGGATAGCATTTTGTATATATAGTAAATAGTAACCGAGGAGTCTCGGTTCTTCCGTTCCACCACCACACGGGGATAAACTTCCGCTCTGCGGGGATAGCATTTTGTATATAAATTAAGTAGTAACCGAGGAGTCTCGGTTCTTCCGTTCCACCACCACACGGGGATAAACTTCCGCTCTGCGGGGATAGCATTTTGTATATAGAGTAAGTAGTAACCGAGGAGTCTCGGTTCTTCAGTTCCACCACCACACGGGGATAAACTTCCGCTCTGCGGGGATAGCATTTTGTATATAGAGTAAGTAGTAACCGAGGAGTCTCGCTTACATTCCACCCATCACCACGGGATAAACTTCGCTCAAGGGATAGCATTTTGTATATAAAGTAAGTAGTAACCGAGGAGTCTCGGTTCTTCCGTTCCACCACCACACGGGGATAAACTTCCGCTCTGCGGGGATAGCATTTTGTATATAAAATAAGTAGTAACCGAGGAGTCTCGGTTCTTCCGTTCCACCACCACACGGGGATAAACTTCCGCTCTGCGGGGATAGCATTTTGTATATAGAGTAATTAGTAACCGAGGAGTCTCGGTTCTTCCGTTCCACCACCACACGGGGATAAACTTCCGCTCTGCGGGGATAGTATTTTGTATATAGAGTAAATAGTAACTGAGGAGTCTCGGTTCTTCCGTTCCACCACCACACGGGGATAAACTTCCGCTCTACGGGGATAGCATTTTGTATATAGAGTAAATAGTAACCGAGGAGTCTCGGTTCTTCCGTTCCACCACCACACGGGGATAAACTTTCGCTCTGCGGGGATAGCATTTTGTATATAAAGTAAGTAGTAACCGAGGAGTCTCGGTTCTTCCGTTCCACCACCACACTGGGATAAACTTCCGCTCTGCGGGGATGTTATTTTGTATATAATGGGCTATTTAGGAAAAAATAAATCCTTTTTTCCCTTTCACTACCGGCGCGAAGCCCATTAACAGCTGCAAGCCCATTCTTCCTCTTTTTATAGGGGACCCTTTCGCCTTCGTTTCTTCTGCTACCTTCGTCCCCTTGTCTTTTGGTTTCCTTCTTCTTCGTCTGCTTGCTCCTCCGCCGCCAAATTTCATTTCTTCGATCTTTTCTTCCCGGTTCCTCATCTTTCGTTGTTTTCAGATATCCGAGATGCATTCCACCTTCTTCAGAAATAGAAGAACGGTATCATCAACCCTTAGCTCCTTCTTCTTCTTCACCTCCTTCGATCACCACCATACAGGATCACCTCATCGTTCTCCCTCCTCCTTCGGTGATTTTCGCTACCCCATCCCGGCGAAGCCGGGTCATCAGTCCCTCTTCACTCCCTCTTACCTGTACAAGCCCTAACTTTCCCCCTTTGCCTCCTTCTGTTAACGATATTCAGAAATTGCCCTCTTCTTCCCCGCAACCTGGGGAGGCATCTGGGAAGGGGGTGCTTTCATGTCCGCCAATAATAGAGGTTATACCGCCCCTGTCTTCTCCTTCCTCGGCCCATCATTCCTCTCCTGAACCCATGGCGGTTGACATTCCTTCACGCCAACCTCCCCTTCGCTTATCGCGAAAAGTCCTCCTCTTCTGAGGCCCTAATCAGAGCCTTCTACTTCTAAAATTCTCATTGAAGGCTTCCCGACCCAAAGGCTCATCATCTCATCTTCTTCAAGTCCTCCTCAGCCTCCTTCGATTTTTCCTTCCGACTTCACCTCATCGACAAATGTGACGCCATTCTCCCGATCTCGGATATGCCATCCTTGACCACCATTTCCACGGGCCTTTTGAATGAGACTCCTCCCTCTCTCCGTCCTCCACCAATTAATACCGCCTCCATTCTCCCCTTTGCGGGTGAAATTCACCCTTCGACGTCATCCGTCCCATCTCCTTCCCTTTCTCCCAGGAGTCTTCGGATCCTGAACTTAGAGGAGATGACTCGTATGGAAGGCACTGCGTCACGCTTTGGACTGGTACATTTTTTCAGTCCATTTCCTTACCTTTGTTTAACTGACTCATTTCTTTTCTCCTCAACCGGTATGCAGGCCCTGACCAACCACCGAGAGTTGGATCGTTCCCTTCACCAATACCGGGCTCAAGCCCAAGAATGGGAACGGCAGCAACGGGAAGACTTGGCGAATGCTCAGAGTCGAGAACAACTTCTATCACAATAATTGCGCTGGTGCCAGGAGCAATTAACTGAAGCTCGCCAGCAAATTGAAAAAGATGCTGACATTATTGCAGTATTAAAGGAACGACCATGTCCGGGGGCGGGGCTACTTGTCCCTCAGCAGGATGAGCAATAGGGCTACTTGTCCCTCATCAAGTTCTCTTGACACGGAACCATCCTCAGCTCAAGAGCTATGGCGTCTTCAAGGGCAGGTAGCAGAGCTCCTCAAGGGGAAGCAATAGGACGCGGACACCATCGCTCGCCTTCAAGTTCAATACCAACGAGCACAGGATAAGATAGGGGACCTCCGTACCCGCTTGTGTAAGGAGGTACAAGAAAACTCCTCCCTTATAAATTCCCGGGCGCATGCTCATGCCCGCTCACGCAGTAAGAGACTTCCCTTCAGAGGATGAACTCTGAACTCGTCCGGACCAGATCTTATTCCGAAGCGGTGGAAGGGATTTCGGCCTCTATGCGTCGGAATATGGTGGAGATGACGCACCTTGTGCAGCAGGACCAAAGTTCTCGAGCCGATGATGTTTCCACTCTGGCTGACGCAATCATGGAGGTGTCACGGCGCTATGTGGACGTGCGTCGTAATCTTCGCGAACAACAAGAAAAGTGCGAAGCCACGACACGAACCGCCAGCCAGGAGCGACTCATTATTTTAATGCGCACCACTTATCAGGATGGATTTAATGACGCAGTTAGACAATATGCCGCCCAGGGATTGCCTCCTCCAACTTATCCTTCATTTTCTTTAAATTGGGAGGCTGGGTTCAAACGTTATCCTCCCGAACGATTTAAGTTGTAATATAGTATCTCATTTTGAAACGGAGATTTCCTTCGTTTGTTTCTCCTTCAATACTCATTGGTGATACCGTATTGCCCTTGTAAATAACCCCTTAATGAAATTTAGAGAGCATTTGGCATTCCATCGATATAATCAATTCAATAAACACCCCCTCTGAGTTTCATAATTTCTTCCTTTCTATTTCATATTTCTCATACAGTGTGAAAGAGCTTCAAGTGAAGGGCGTTCCAAGGTCGTGGAAGCTCTTTGCCTTGGTCGTCTTTCAGATAATATGCTGACCCTGCTACGCAGCGCGTTATCTCGTAAGGTCCTTCCCAGTTGGGAGCCAACTTTCCAGGATCTCCAGCGGGATTGACCTTACGCAAAACCCAATCTCCTTCTTGAAATCTCTGAGGCACCACTTTCTGATTAAAGGCTTGAACTCTGCTTGTAAAATTCTGCTCGCCTCCGGGCCATCTCCCGCCTTTCCTCCACCAGATCTAATTCGGTGCTTCGAATAAGTTGGTTCTGATCTGGCTTGTATGCTTTTACCCGAGCGCTATCCAACAAAACTTCGACCGGAATAACGGCCTCCGCCCCATATACCAAACTAAAGGGAGTCTCTCCTGTCGCTGTCTTAGGTGTGGTTCGATAGGCCCACAGGATGCCTGGTAGCTCTTCCACCCAGTTTCCTCTCTGAGCACCCAACTTGGTCTTTAATCCTTGAATGAGGATCCTGTTAGTTACCTCCACTTGTCCATTCGCTTGAGGGTGAGCTACCGAAGTGAAAGCTTGCTGAATGTTGAGACTATGGCACAATTCTTGAATCTTTTTCCCCTGGAATTGTCGCCCATTATCACTGACTATTTTCTGAGGGATACCATACCGACAAATGATATTTCTCCATAAGAACTCTATTACGGCATTCTCAGTAATTTTGGCTAAGGGCTCGGCCTCCACCCTGTTGGATCGAGAAGCGTCGCTAGAGGGGGGGTGAATAGCGATCGTAAAACTTTTTCGTTCGTTCGATACGCAAAGTAAGCACAGCGGAAAATAAATGAACACGTTTATTTTACTTGGTTCACAACCCAGCGGTTGCTACTCCAAGGCCCTATCGGTCCTAGACCGCGTACGGAGGGCAAAGCACTAAAACGTCTCCTCCTCGTTGGAGGTAGGAGACAACGATTACAAAAACCGAATATACGAGGATGAGGCAACAAGCCTACCTCACCTCGTTATGAAGATAAAAATACAGAATATAATATCAAAAATATTACTTGAATCTGCTGCCGACGAAGAAGATCAAAACTTGGCGTCGCGTCGGCGTTATGACGGTGTTGAAGCGTTGGCGTTGTAGGAGCACTTGATGAATAATTGATGTGATTTGGAGATGAATCCTCCCCTCCTTTTATAGACTTTAGCCTCTGAATTTGTCTCCTATTTCTTTGGAACGGATCATGAATTTTTCCAAATTTTTATCGCGAAGTGGCGCGTCAAGCGTTATCCGTTTTGACCTAAGCGAGGCTGAATCGTCGCCATCGATCGGTGATGCCTCTCATCGGTCGTGATAATGATCGGCGATGCATCTCATCGATCAGCGATACGATCACGCCCAATGTCCGGTGATCATTGCCGGCTAACCACTTCCTGCGGTAAGAGATTAGCTCGGAAAATGATAAATCGGACGGTTTCTAACCGTCCGATCTCGACCTAGACCTTCCACGAAGTCTTAGTCGAATCGTCGCCTCTGATCGTCCCGTAAAGAGGACACGACCTTACAATCTCTCACTCACACGAGCTTACCTCGATAGTAGCTCGCTTCCTTCCACTCGATTCCTTCGGCTCCTCCGAATTCACTCAAGTGTCGCCCGACCACCACGGCTTCCTCCGGGTGTCGCTAGCCTTGACTCCGGCTTTAGTACTTTTACGCACTTGATTTAGCTCGTGAGATAACAATATAAACTTAACTTTGTGTCTTTGCCATAATCAAAACACAGTTCGATTATCTAGTGCCCTGCACAACAATCTCCCCCTTTGATCTATGGCAAACCAACACAAAGTTAAGGGAAATTAAAGCATAAAACACATATAGTAGATGATGAATGCCATTCCCAAAAACTCCCTTAACCAAAACTCCCCTTAACCCTAGGTGAGTTTTGAAAGAGATACTTTAGTTTTCAAAACAAATTTTGTGTTTCAAAATGAAATTTTGTGTTACTCCCCTTAACTTTACTCCTTCTCCCCTTTTGCCATAAATCAAAAAGAGTGTTGGGGTTTTTGTATAAAATAGGGGTTTAAAACAATGTCGTTTATGAATGCATCTAGATAAATCAAATATGAGTCCAAGCATCGTCTAGCAATAGTTAGATAGATTGGTTCGAGGTGTGTCCCTCTGCAATAATCTAAAGATTTATAATATAACCCTTAAGATTAGTTTGCTCTCCCCTTAGTCAAATATATGAAGTATAAGAGATGTAGGGGCGCTAAACTTTGGCCTCGAGTTGTTAAGTACAATAGTTGAGAAAATAAGTAGTATTTTGAAGGATTGTTTCAAGTATATTTCAATTATCCTTAACATCTCACCCATTCTATGTGTCTCATAATTTGTTCACCTTATATGTTTTGTGAGATGATTTTAAATTGATTAAAGATAGTCAACCTTGGGTTAGATTCAGATTTAACCTTTAGATCGTTAAGTAACTTTTCGAGAAACTGGCTTCCAGGTCGTGGCGAGGCACAGGGGCCTTCTTTGATCGGAACAACGACCACTTCCTTAGCCAAATTCAAGAAAATATCACTTAAGTCACTTAGGGTTACTTCCTGGTCTAACTAGTTTAGGATCTGGCGAGGTAGCTTCACTAGTTCCACTTTCGGTCAAGTGCACCAAGCTAGATACGCCTTATCTAGCTCGAATACACGAGACTTTGTCTCCCTAACGCATTACTATCATCTCGGCGTCCACGATACTATATTATCAAGAGTTGACTAACTAGTTATTTATGAAAAGAGGCTCCCCGAGGCTCAATCTTTTCGAAGGATTTTAGTTGGTTATGTACGTATTCTAAGTAAGTTCACAAGTTAACAGAAATTCTAAGCATGCAATGGTTTTGCTAAGTAAGCGGGTATACTATTTTAGTGTTAGCTCCCCCTAGACCATTGAACCAATAAGGTCTATTCAAATAATGAACTTGATCCTGAGGAATCCAATACTTATTAGTCCTAATATGTGAATTTAATAAAACCTTTGGGACCCATGCTTGGACTCTTTGATGACTACGATTTACGATAGACATATAAGACCTATTCGTAGTCTTTGACTTAAATCCGAGTCCGGCTTTGTTGTACACGGCTCTTTGGGTTCCAAGTAGTCGGTTAAGGTTCTTAGATCCCAACGTGAACTTTTCCAACCTAGCCTCGACCTCTTGAACTTGGTCTTTCAAGAGAGAATTCTCCTTCTCAAGTTTTTCAATTTGGGTTGAGTTTCTCTCTTGAACTTGACTAGTTGAAGAGATTAGAGTATCCTCTTGCTTGAGGTTTTAAACATCATCAAGTAAAGACTCAACCCTAGACTCTGACTTAGTTAATTTCCTATTAAGCGGTTTAATTGTCTTTGTAAAGTGTACTAATTAAAGAGAAATCAACCTTAACTTTCCCTTTTGGTCCGGCTTTGAGTTTTCTCTCGAAATAATCTTTGAGTCGAGTCGGAGTTGTAGTTGGACTCGGCTGGATTCTCGGACTCCTCCGTTCTTGCCATGTAAGCTATGTCTTCTCTGTTGTCCCAAGTTGCATGGAAGGCTTTCCTTGCTCCCTTTTTCTTTTGGTTCTCATTCTTCAATTTCCTTCTTTCTTGTCGAACTATTCTCCGCACAATATTGACTATTATGGCCTCCTCTTCGGATTCGGATTCGTCTTCGGGTTCGAGTTCATCTACTTGCCTAGTAGGTGGCTTGCTTCTTTGTCCTGCAAGTAGAGCAATACCTCTCTCGGCCCGGATCACGTTAGTTTGCTCGTGAAGTTCAAACTCGGAAAATAATTCATCTAACCTAAGCTTCGATAGGTCCTTAGAGACCTTGTAGGCATCGACCATGGATGCCCACAAGGTAGTCCTAGGAAATGAATTAAGAACGTACCTTAGTAGGTCACGGTTTTCGACCTTGTGTCCGATGGTGTGTAAGCCATTGACAATGTCTTGGACGCGGGCGTGTAGTTTCATTGCCGTCTCGTGTTCCTGCATCTTGAGGTTATACAACTTATTGAAAAGAAGGTCACGTTTACATACCTTAGCATCGGACGTTCCTTCGTGTAGCTCAATTAATTTATTCCATAGGTCCTTGGCGCTAATGAATGGTCCGATGCGGTTGAGTTCCTCCTTGGACAAGCCGCATTGCAATATTTGGGTTGCTCTTGCATCGGCTTCGATTTGCCTCTTGGTTGCATTTGTCCACTTGTTGAAATCCAATGGCTCTCCTTGATCATTGGTGGGTAAAGCAAAGCAGTTTGGATTATTATCAAGTCTCGACTTGTGTTTTCAAACACTCCATCCGACCTTTCAATACTTGGAAATCATCTCCGTTAAAGAGCGGAAGTCGGGTGGTGCTATATCCTCAATATGAGCCATTAAGTATCTTGCAAAACACAAATAAAAACCAAAGAGAATTCCAAGACTTGGTCTTGGATTAGTAATGCGGGAAATAATAGAA
Source organism: Wurfbainia villosa (assembly GCA_025175895.1). Taxonomy (NCBI): domain Eukaryota; kingdom Viridiplantae; phylum Streptophyta; class Magnoliopsida; order Zingiberales; family Zingiberaceae; genus Wurfbainia; species Wurfbainia villosa. The sequence goes on from CM045988.1 coordinate 28,621,756, forward strand.
AAAAAATAGAAATAAATAAGGAGGATAAGAATCTAACAAAAAATTTGAAACTTACGACCTTCGATGTCCCCGAAAGGGTACTAAACGTTGGATTTTGGGGCTGGAAATAGCTTGTTACGGGGGTAAACCCCCCAGTAAGAAGTGTAGATCTTTCAAAGAGCTTCGATTTGGTGGGTAGATCGTTTCGTGAATCCACTTGTAGCAAAAGTTATGCTCGTTTGATCGTGAGGTACTCCGAAGGAGATTAGTACTTGCAAAAACACAACAAAACTATGTACCAAGACTTGGTCTTGGATTAGTAGTCTTGGAAACAAAAACCTAAGAAATATACGAATCGAAAAATACGAAAATAAAACCAAAACGTGCTAGATTGGTGGTTTCACCAAATCTTAGCGCCCCCGCTCTGATACCAATTGTTGGATCGAGAAGCGTCGCTAGAGGGGGGGGTGAATAGCGATCGTAAATCTTTTCGCTCGCGTTAGACACGCAAAGTAAGCACAGCGGAAAATAAATGAACACGTTTATTTTACTTGGTTCACAACCCAGGTTGCTACTCCAAGGCCCTATCGGTCCTAGACTGCGTCTGGAGGGCAAAAGCACTAAACGTCTCCTCCTCGTTGGAGGTAGGAGACAACGATTACAAAAACCGAATATACGAGGATGAGGCAACAAGTCTACCTCACCTCGTTATGAAGATAAAAATACAGAATATAATATCAAAAATATTACTTGAATCTGCTGAAGAAGATCAAAACTTGGCGTCGCGTCGGCGTTATGGCGATGTTGAGCGTTAGCGTTGTAGGAGCACTTGATGAATAATTGATGTGATTTGGAGATGAATCCTCCCTCCTTTTATAGACTTTAGCCTCTGAATTTGTCTCCTATTTCTTTGGAGCGGATCATGAATTTTTCCAAATTTTTATCGCTGGCGGCCGTCAACGTTATCCGCTTTGACCTAGCGCAAAGAATCGTCCGCCATCACGATGACTCTCATCGGATCGTGATGATACGATCGATGCATCATCATCATCAACGATAATACGATCGCCAATGTCGTGATCATTGCCGATCACACCGCCACTTCCTGCAGAAGAGATTAGCTCGAAAATACGACGGCTTAATCGTCCGATCTCGACCTAGACCTTCCACAGAAGTCTTAGTCGATCACGCCTGCGCCCCCGTAAAGAGGACACGACCTTACAATCTCTCACTCACACGAGCTTACCTCGATAGTAGCTCTCGCTTCCGGCCTTCCACTCGATTCCTTCGGCTCCCTCCGAATTCACTCAAGTGTCGCCCGACCACCACGGCTTCCTCCGGGTGTCGCTAGCCTTCAGCTCCAGCTTTAGTACTTTTCTGCACACTTGATTTAGCTCGTGAGATAACAATATAAACTTAACTTTGTGTCTTTGCCATAATCAAAACACAGGTTCGATTATCTAGTGCCCCTGCACCAACACACCCATTTGGAAAAATAATCCACAGCGACCATTAAAAACCTCTTCTGTAAAGGTGCCGTTGGCATCGGACCCACTATATCCATTCCCCATTGATCAAAAGGATAGGAAGAGACTACAGCTTTCATTAACTCAGCCGGTCGCTCAGAACGGTTGCTATGTTTCTGACAAGCGATGCAACTTTGCACTATACGAGCCGCATCTCGTTGAAGAGTAGGCCAAAAGTATCCGGCCAACAAGGTCTTTCTTGCTAAAGCTCTCCCTCCTAAATGATTGCTGCAGCATCCCTCATGGATCTCTCGGAGTACCCATTCTGCATCCTCCTTTCCTAGGCATTTTAACAAGGGTCGCCCGAAAGAGGTCTTGTATAAGTCTTCATTTAAGAGGATGAACCGTTTGGCGTATTAGCAGATGCCGTAATTTTTCCTTCAGAATCTTCCGTGAAGTATAAGCTATCTCAATCAAGAATTAGGCTTGATTAAGGCTCTCCTTCTATGTTGCATATTGCTAAGGAAGTGTGAATTTGGATCGCCTCCGATGATTTCATTCCTCCCACAAAGACTAGCCATCCGAGCCAATTCATCGGCCTTCATTGTGCTCCGATTTGCTTCAAGAGGACTTGATGGAATTGAGCTTTTTCTCTCAAAAGCTTTCAAGTATTTGTCAAACTTTTCCTCCCCAACCGCAAAGAACCTTGAAGTTGATATTACCAATCGGGAATCCGAGTGGATCACAATGGAAGAAGCCCCCCTACCGCCAGCACTGCAATCCGCTAGGATAGCTTCATATTCCGCTTCATTATTAGATGCCTCGATATTCCAAAGTAAAGTAATCGAGTTTCTTCACCCTCCGTAATTAATAGAACACCAACACCACTGTAGATCCCGAGGAGCCATCTACAATATATTCCATGCCTTTGGTCTCTCTCCTTCATAGTCAACCTTCTTCCAACCACAAGGTACCTCGGCCAGAAATCACGAGTGCTCGGCTTTGATGACCGTGCAGGTTGGTAGTGTATATAATACTCGCGTAGCTCTATAACCCATTTTGCTAACCATCCCCAGAAAATTTGCTTAGTGACCACCATGCCCCAATCGCTGTGTGTTAAAACGGTGATAGGATGAGCCAAAAATTAAGGCCTCAATTTGTGGGCGCTAGCACTAAGATATAAGCCGCCTTCTTCTCTAACTTCAGATAACTCTGCTCCTTCGAATAATGGTGGTATAGTAAATAGGTTGCTGGTGAGAACCTTCTTGTTTCAGTAATACCGAACTAACGGCTCCTTCTGAGACGGCCAGATACATCCATAGTGGTTCTCCCTGTATTGGTTTAGCCAATAACGGGAGTCCAGCCAGATATCTCTTCAACTCCTGGAAAGCTTGTTAGCATTGATCGTCCCACTGAAATTTAGTAGCTTTGCGCAAGATCTTGAAGAAAGGTAGCCCTTTGTCCGCCGATCCGCTATGAATCGATAAAGAAACAATCCCGCCACTAACATCCTCTCTTGCAGTTAGTAGGTGACTTCATGTTGCATAAGGCCTTCACCTGGTTGGCTTGCAACCCCTTCTCCACAATGTACCCCAAGAACTTGCCACTTTTAGAACAAGCATTTGTTAGGGTTTAGCTTCATATTAAATCGCCTCAATGTAGCAAAGGTTTCATTCAAGTCTTTGACTAGATCCCGAGTGACCTTCGACTTGACCAGGATGTCATCCACATAGACCTCCACATTCTTCCCTTTCTGTTCTACAAAAATTTTGTCCATAAGACGCTGATATGTAGCCCTGGCGTTCTTCAATCCGAACGGCATGACCACATAGGCATATAATCCTCTTGCAGTCACAAAGCTAACCCTCTTCGATCCTCTTCTCCAAAGGTATTTGATGATATCCCCGATAGGCATCCATCGGAAACCACTTCATATCCTACAGAGAATCCACCAACCGATCAATACGAGGCAAGGGTAGTCTTTAGGGCATGCTTTATTCAAATCACGGAAATCGATACACATCCTCCATTGCCCAGAAGGCTTGGGGACCAAGACTACATTAGAAACCCATTTGGGAAACTGGATTTCCTTTACGTGGCCCGCTTTTAGTAGCTTATCCACCTCCTCAGCTATGATCTTGTCCTTCTCGGGTCCAAAATGTCGCCTCTTCTGTAGGACGGGTCGGGCTCCTCTAATGATGTTGAGGTGGTGTTCCGCTACTTGAGGATGGATACCCGTGAGATCATGCACATCTCTTGCAAAGATATCCTCATTCTCCTTTAAGCAGGCCACCAGCTCTTCTTTGATATCCGATGTTATCCGTGGCCTTTCCCGAGCGATCTCCCAGTTCTCCCTCCCTCCTCTATCTTATCACTTGGGAGATTCCTCCAGACGCAGCCTTGAGCTCGTAGCGATGACAGCCTGCCTTTTAGGTCTTCAGCCCCGCCTTCTTTTGATCGCCCCAACCATTTGCACATAGCAGCTCCGGAAGCCTTCTCGTTTCTCCACGAACTTCTCCACCAATTGTCCCCCGAAATTTCACTGTGGTACGGAAGCCCTGAAAAGGGTGAGAAAAGGGCACCCTATGGCGTTATAAGTGGATGGAGCATCCACGATAAGGAAAGGATTATACTAGTTTTTGGCGGGCTTTTCACCCGAGTTAAAGGCAATGATATCTCCACTGGTGGACCATATGCCCCGCGAATAGTAAAAGGAGTGGACACATCTTCTTCTGGGCATTTTCACTGCATCTTGAAGGCCTCTGAAGAGGATGTTGACAGAGCTCCCGAATCAACTAGCACCCGGCCACTTCATAATTAGCCAGGATATACGGATAACCAAGGCGTCAGATGAGGCAGAACACCTGCAGATCTTCCGCAACGACAAGCGGCGCGCCGATCCGTCGATGACGATGGCCAAACTCTCCATAAGACGGGCGATGACTTCCGTGCGGTTAGAGTCCTCACGAGGTCCTCCGACTATCACATGGATAACTCCCCCAGGGGAAGGTCATCTCAAGCGAGGAAGGGCCCTCACCGATGGGCCTTCTTGGGAGACCACCTATCGACGACATTTGGGGGAAAGTGACCCGAGGTTGTTGATTATATCTGACCGGGCGACATTGGTTCTGGGGCCTCGCCGCTGTTCCTCCTGATATCTCAATTGATATGCAACATAGAGGCGATCTAGTTCTTCTTGCAGAAACATCGATTGCTAGTGTGACCATACTGTATGATACTAGCGTAAGAACGGGGGGATTACGCGATCCTCTATGTCCCAAGGGTCATTAGACTCGCTGATCGTAGAACTCCATTTCACGCTCTTTCCAAGTCCTCACAGAGGAAGCACTTCAAGCCATGATTTGCAAATGGCGGGCGGCGAACTCCTCAGAGCATTGGTCGAGGCCTCTGAGCCTCGTCAAAAAGGTCTTGTATACTCCGTCGAGGAGGAGCTTGAGGAGCAATGACGAGCCCTTTCTGGGATCGTTACAGCCGCTCGGCTCTCATCACCCTTAATCCTTCTCTTCTTGATAAACCGCTCGCACCCAAGAGCTCTTCATAGCTATCCATAGGCAAAAAGGAACTAAGGAAGGCCCTCCTTCACCCATGCCTTTGAATGGCACCCCGAAGGATTCAGACGACTACGGATTCCCTAGTCGAGGTGAATCGATGGATATACCTAAGGGATTCTCAAGGTCCTCGGGTGATATGTAACATAGAGGCGTCTTGCTTATACGCCATGTGACAAATTCTCGAACATTCTCTCGAAGTTAACAGTGATAGATCCGTGGCGAGTAGTGAACCACTTTTGCGCCAACCAATCGGTGGTCCTAAGACTCGACACTTGAGAGCGCCAAGATAACAAAGGAGGCCGCCGCCGAATTGCGATATGTGCTCTTCTCCGATCCGAACCATCGTGTACTTCGACTGAGGATTTTGGAAGTAGGATGGAGGGAGCTCAAAGAATGTCCATCGTGAAGGGGCTAGGTTCGTAGAACTCCGAGGTCGGTCGATTGACTTTCACCTGCCTCCCGACGCGTTGGGTGAAGGGCGTAGTATTCTCGGGTGTTCTTCCCAGTCCGCCTCGTGCAACACCTCACCATGGGCGGCGATACGAGAGGGAGGAGGCATTTCTCGGGGATCTGAAGAAGGTTCCCGAGTGCTGATCAGATATCCTCTTTCTCTAGCGAGGGCTTCAGATAGCATCATCCATTAAGGCCTTTAGTTGCGATGGTAGAAGGGTGATGGGGCGCCCCTCCGCAGATATTAGGTTGTTGCATTTCTTCCGTTGCATCTCGACGCCCACCAAATGTTTCACACAGACTGCCAATCGATTCAAAAGGGGGAAATATCCGTCGCCTGCTAAGGCGATGAGGCGATGAGGAGGTCTCGAGTATTCTCCCATGATCAAGAATAAGAATAATGAAGTAGACGAAACACAAAAACCCGACACCAAAGAATCGAGATTCAGACACGAGATGTAACGGGCACTAATAAGGATTCCTACACTGGGTGAGGTTGCTCACTGATGCGGTGCCTAAGCACTTTTCACTACGAAAATCCTCCTTACGTAAAGCAAGTTTCCAAGGTGGAGGAGAAATGACCTCTTACAATGATGTTACAAGATGAGGAAAATACAAGAGACTTAACAAACAATAGATCTCCGTCCCTCCTTCTCTCCTGAGACTGCTTCTTTCTCTTCGCCTCTCTCTTCTTTGGATGTGAATGATTTGCGATCCCCTCTCTTGCCTCCTTCTCTCCCTTTTATCTTCCCTTCTCCTTCAACGCCACGTGATTATCTCCATTGTACACATGGCCACCTCCTCTTCCGGAGAATAATTTACATAAATATGAGGAACGAGGACTCTGAATATCAGTGGCCCCGCCGCTGCATAGCACCTTTTCCTTTACTTTTTCAGGTGACGAGGTTAACCTGTTTCCCTCACCTCTCTGCTTTGGGTGAAGTTAACTTAGGCCCCTATACCATAGGCGACCTAGCCTTAGGGTTTCTCCCTAAACCAACCACCTCCTTTTCCGTACCAAACTTCTTTCACGTCGATTAGGTTGAGTTGACCCTTCCTCCATCCCATTGGCTTCCTGACTTGCTTAGTTGAACCCTCCTAGTCCTCTCTAGCTAAGTTCCTTCCGCTCTTTCCACTGCGTTCCTTGTTTCTAGCATTCGCCGATAGCTCTACTTGCCCATGCCGATGACCTCTTACTTGCGCCGTGTCGATTACTTCCTGCTCGCCTGTCAATGGCATAACTCGCCGCGTGCAATGGCTTCGATAACTCGCCCGCGCTAATGGCTTCGATAACTCGCCTGCGCTAATGGCTTCGATAACTCTCGCTGCAATGGCTTATGATAACTCGCCCGTGTTGATGGCTTCGTCTAACTCGCCTCGTTTCCACCTTTCGGTCAACCGTGTTTTGGGGGACGGGTCACGGTCACTCACGACTCTTCTATTGGGAATTAGGTAGAAAAAGTACTGAGTATCGATTCATCAACCAATCGATTTAATCCTGGTCCTCCACTGAGGATTACCATGAGATCGAATCCTCAGAAGGTTGCAGCTTGGAGATCCAAACGTTGTCCAAATGATGCTCCGACATGAAGGAAAACAAACTGAACAGCTTGGTGGAGGATTTGCACCGCCCCAAAGGAGGAAGGTCGGTTGCACCTTGGTCACCTGGTCAGGATGCCAAGGGATGTCACCGAGGGTCGCCAAGAATGCTTAAGCGAGAGAGGGAGATCCCAAAATAAACTTATGACTCTCCAAAACTCTAACCACGCTTTTATAGAGCGCGTGTTTTTTAACCATTAAGAAAACTTCTCCTTAGATTTATTGGTTCATAACCAAAACCTGTTAACCCGCTCCAATAACTTAAGTTAAAATAAACCAAACCGAGTTGATCTATTTTAAGTTAAAATGAACCGAACCAACTTTGGTACATTCATTTAAAACAAGCTAAACCCCTTTGGTTTATTCTCCACCATTGGATTAAAACCAAACCAATTTGGTTCATCCATCATATCTTCATAAGACTTGACCCATCCATGCTTCCATTGCGACAGAAATAATTTCATGCTCGCTCCTTGTTTGGTCCAACCAAACCTAGTTTCTCTCGATATGAGAATCTCATTCTCAAGCTCATTTTAAATCCTTCGGATTACGCTCGTTGTGTGTGTGACCAAATTGGTTCTTGATTTATGTTGGTCATCTATAACTAACCATTAATTATAGAATGATCATGAGTGGCACCTAGTAGTACATCATGATCCCCAATTAAACGGAGAATCAACGGTTGATTCCACAACCATTTCTGAAACCCTTTAGCAGCTACATTGAATCGTCCCCCATTCCCTTCACTCATCTTATACCCTCTTGGTTCTGTCCCCACTAGGCTGACTATGTCACACCTAGCCCAAGTAGCATTTCCTCATCCTACGGATTCTAGTTACTGCACATGTATCCAAGAGTACCTTACTCTAAACATGTAATGCTTTGGCCAAAGACTTTAGTAACAATCCGACGAGAGGCCATTGGTATACATCTCCTCACAAGGAGTGGTGAATCCTTTATAGGCTATTCAAAAACCTTCGGGCATTTCGACTTATAACCAATTATCCCGGGTCCACATATCCTCAGAGATGCTTGCTTAAGATGTCAAAGCATAAGTCTTCATGACCAAGATGACTTGAATACCGCAAGTCAAAGGAACATCACAGTTAAGCTACAGTAAGAACTTCATATACATTGCAACTCATATGGATTTTGAGGTGTGGCAGATGGATGTCAAGACAACTTTCCTTAATGGAAGTCGTGAGGAAAACATCTATATGAAGCAACCAGAGGGATTCATTGCAAAGGGCAAAGAGCATCTTATATGTAAGCTTAATCGGTCCATTTATGGATTGAAGCAAGCTTCGAGGTCTTGGAACATCCATTTTGATGAGGTAATCCAATCTTATGGATTTATTCAAAGTTCGAATGAGTCTTATGTATACAAGAGATATGACAGAAACGTAGTGGTATTTCTTGTACTATATGTAGATGACATTTTGTTAATTGGCAACAATGTCAAGGTGTTATCGGACATAAGGGTATGGTTGTCCAAATAGTTTGATGTGAAGGACTTGGGAGAAGTGGGACACATCCTTGGGATCAAGGTTATAAAGGATCACAAGAAAAGGATATTGTGCATATCTCAAGCTTTATACATAGACAACATTATGGATCGTTTTAGCATGCAGAACTCCAAGAAGGGTTTTCTACCTTTCAGACATGGAGTTCCTTTATCTAAGGAGATGTGCCCTAGAACATCTGAAGAGATAGAGGAGATGAAGGCGGTTCCTTATGCTTCAACAGTAGGAAGCCTCATGTATGCGATGCTATGTACGAGACCAGATATATGCTTTGTCATGGGCATGGTCAGCAGATATCAGAGTAATCCAGGACATGGACATTGGACTGCGGTAAAGCATATATTGAAGTACCTAAGAAGGACTAGGGATTATATACTAGTTTACGAGGCAGACCAATTACTCCCTGTGGGTTATACGGATTCTGACATACAATTAGATAGGGATAACATTAAGTCTATCTTAGGTTTTGTGTTTACTTTGGGAGGTGGAGCCATTGTATGGAGGAGTGTCAAGAAGAAATGCGTGGCGGACTCTACCATGGAAGCTGAGTATGTGGTAGCCTCTGAGGCGGCCAAAGAAGTTGTGTGGCTCAGGAACTTCTTGATGGACTTGGATGTGATTCCTGGTATACCCAGAACTATCACAATTTATTTTGATAATAGTGGTGCAGTTGCAAACTCGAAGGAACCACGAGCCCATAAGGCAAGTAAACACATAGAGCGCAAGTACCACCTGATACGAGAAATAATAAAGAGAGGAGAAATTGTTGTTGCCAAGATTGCATCGGAGGATAACCTGGCAGATCCTTTCACAAAGGCCCTTCCGGTGAGAGCTTTTGATAGGCATGTTAAGGGAATGGGGATGAGATGTATGGCAGTTTGAGGACAGCATAGTCTTTTAGTATAAGTGGAAGACTGTTGGGATGTATACTGAAAAGTCTATTTTTTATATGAACATCTTTATTTTGAAATAAGAATCACATGATCATTGTTTGCATATTTATGGTGATGCATATTGTCTAATACATTACATTGTAGATAACATGGTGTGTGGTGTCACACGGAAGACCATGTTATCGGCTTCTTGTAAAGTATAAGTATAGGCTCATAACCGAGATGACTTTGGACAAACCATTGGAATGGTTGGAGTGTGATTTGGTATTGGTTTGTCTTGACCATAGAATCACACTAGTACACTTTGTGTGTATTGAGCAAGACCGACTTAGAGGTGATTCGATTTATTGTTGACTACATAATTGAATCGGACCTCAGATATTATGTTGTACATGCTCTTAATCCCGATATAATAACGGACACATATACTTAGTATTCATTTCTTTGATTTACCAATTGGCGAGATTTATAAATTAAATCGATAGGCTCGGTAAGTTGGGAAATGATATTATTTATATGGTGTGCCATTGATTATAGGAGGAAACCGTGTCCTCTATATTAGGATGATGATGTCCCCTTGAGGAGCTCATAAGATTCATCATGTAAATCCTGCAGGTGGACTTGGTCCGGCATGATGAAAAGGTTGACGCTACTACTCATGGGGTTAGATGTTGATTAATTAATGGTCAGTAAATTAATTAATCGATGGACATTCGAGATCTTAAACACGGGAAGAGATTAAATCTCTAGATCCGACGGTTGAGATTAAATCCCTAGAACCAATGGTGGAGATTAAAACAAGGCTTATCCCTAACTCTATAAAAAGGGGCTTAAGTGTTGGCGTGGAGAATCAATTAGAAGCAAGGGATATTAGGGTTGGGTGGCAAGAGGCTTGGAGTTAGGGTTTATGCTTGGGCGACCACAAATAAGGAAAGAGTTTCCTTTCTTCTCTTCTTCCTCAAGGTGGCCGACACCCATAATCTTTTTCCAGCCCTTGGCAGGCATCCAAACCACTTGATCCTCTTCTCCTTGGCCGGTGGAAACATAGCTTAAGGTCTTCCCTTTGAGCTTTTGGCCGGCAACCATCCTTCTTATCCTTTTCATTGTTGGCCGACGGCAAGCAACTTGCTTGGTGCTTGTTGGTTCACTAAAGGAAGGAAAAGGGTCTTGTTTCTATACTTCCTCTTGTTTGGAGCAAGCAAGGAAGGAAGATTGGTGATCTAAGAGCTTCGACTTTTGGTGGATCGTCGCCCATACGACGTCCAAAAGGAGGAAGGTCATACAATAGAAGATCGAGAGGTATATCACTTATTTATCTTCATATGTAACATGTTTGTAATTGTTTTTCAATTATATATGCATGATATATTCTGTTTTGTGGCTAATATAACTTGGACCCCGAACATAAACACAAAATCCGGCGATCCGTACATCGTCTATTCCGTGGCTATTCGTAGAATAGAGGTTGGTTGCTTAAACAACAAGTTTGTTCAAGTGACTACTCTAATCGAATAGCACGACGATAACACGGTGGCCTGGGTAATCCCTCTTGTCAAGGATAAATTTTTTTATCCGGGGACCTAGAAGAGATTGCCATGAACAAGCGACCGAGTTGAAGTAGGAACCGAAGTTTCCTACCTTCACTTCATTGACATATCCATATATGCAGGGAACCATATGAAGTCTTATAGCTTGTCACTCCAATGAACTAGTTATCATAACTAGCATCCACAATTAATTCCGAACATCACAATTTCTCCAACCAGTGAGAATCAATTGCTTGGATACACCAAAGAGTATATCTCGTGCTAGTCTCGACAGAATTGATGGTGTCCAAATCCATCAATTCATTGACTAGGAATAATTCCAATACATCACAATTACATATGTAGAGATACTCACTAGTTGTGATCCAATCACAAATTCTCTCATACTGTGAATTGGATTGCCGACATTCAGTAAATGAGTTTAAGATCAAATCAAATACATGAAAACATATATACTCAAATAGTGAATCTTTATTTATCACATTAATTGTTTAAACAATAGGTGATTGCCTTAGGACATCTCTCATATATTACTAACAAACTCCCACTTGGCCTAATGCCAATCGCCACAGTATCCAATACCATAAGCCCTAACATGGCCCTCAAACTTACTTTGAGATAAGGCCTTAGTAGGAATCTTCTCGATTTGTATTTTCTTCCTACTTATGATCTCTCTGATCAAATGATAGTGGCGAAGCACATGTTTGGTTCATTGATGATACCTCATCAAGTTCAAAAATGAACTTCTTGATCTAAACCGCTTCCTTTGCTGCTTCCGAAGCTGCAATGTATTCTCCCTCTATGGTAGAATCCGCTACAGTGTCTTGTTTGAAACTTTTCCAACTCACTACGCCCCCATTCAAAGTGAACATGTACCCAGATTGAGACCTGGAATCATCCTTGTCTGTCTGGAAGCTGGCATCCGTATACCCATGTATCACCATGTCCCCTTCTCCATATATTAGGAACACATCCTTAGTTCTTCTTAAGTACTTAAGGATCATCTTAATAGCCGCCCAATGATCCATTCCTAGATCAGACTGGTATCTTCTCATGACACTCAGAGCATACGATACATCGGGCCTTGTACATAACATAGCATACATGATAGATCCTATTGCGGATGCATAGGGAATCTTACTCATGAAAATCCTCTCATCTTCTGTGCGTGGACACATAGACTTCGAAAGGTGTATCCCATGCCTGATGAGTAGGAAACCTTTCTTAAATTCCGAAATGCTAAACCTCTTTAGCATTCGGTCTATAAATGTAGACTGCGGAAGACCAAACAATCGTTTGGATCTATTACTATAGATCTTATTCCCGAGGATGTAGGTTGCTTCTCCCAGGTCTTTCATGGAGAATGTTTTTGACAACCAAATTTTTGTTGGTGCAATCGGCCCAGGTCATGATTGACCAGGACTCGAGTTTGACTCGAGTGATGTTTTGATGTTCGACAAAAACATATGACAATGTAATTGTCATGGGAAAGTCCAAGTCTTGGGTACTTGGCATGGAAAGTCCAAGTGGGACACTTGGCATTTGGTAAAGTCCAAGCATGGGCCTTGGCAATGGAACGTCCAATATGGGTTGGCAAGGGAAAGTCCAAGCATGGGTCCTGGCATGGAAAGTCCAAGCATGGGTCTTGGTGTTGGGTTTTTTCGAGCCGCAAAAATCGCTTTTTGCGTTGCTAAAACCTCGGAAGCCCCGGCCACGGATCCGTGCGAAGTATAAAAATATAAAAAACATGTATGTGCTTACAAAAACCCTAGATCTACCTTAGATCTAAGAGGTTAGAACATTACCCTCGTAGCGATACCCTTCGCTTATCTCGCTCGTCCAAAAGTTCGCCGAAACTCGAGAGTGTCAAGTGCACACTCCTCTATTGGTATCCACACAAGCAATAGGTGGAGAAAAATGCCGTAGAGTGTGCTAGCACTCCTTTAGGAATTTCGGCCAAGGAGAGGTTGGGAGAGGTAAAGCTTGAGAGAGAAGAGCACCAAGGTTGAAGATGAAGTTATTTAGCCACCAAAAATCAATTACCCCATCTAATGGAGTGGCCGGCCACTTCATGGAGAGGAGGTTACATGCATGCATGTAACTCCCATGACCCTTGGTCTCCCTCATGATGTGGCACCAATTGACAAAGTCAATGATGATGTGGAGCATCATCATTGGCCGGACATGCCAAGTCATCATCATGACATGGCATTTGGTCAAGTCAAACTTGACCTTTCATCTTCCCTCTCAAGTCAAGTCAAACTTGACCTCTAATCTCCCATGGTTGATCAAATCTAACCACTTGACTCAAGTCAATTTAATTTAATGAATCTTTATTCATTGATTTAAATTGATTTGATGAATCAAATCAAAATTAGACTCATTCAATACTTGAATCAACTTGAGTCTAACTCAATTAGTCTAATTTGGAAAACTCTTAATCCAATTTGGTTCATCCTAATCCAATTTGGTTCATCCCATGAACCTAATCCTCATGGTTCATCATATGAACCTAATCTCCATCTAATTGCTCTTATGTGTGTGACCCTATAGGTTCTTGTAACGTTGGCAATGTCCCTAAACCGATTTAGGAACATAAGCAATGAGCGGTATCTAGCAACACATCATTGCTACCCAAGTTACAAGAATGTTGAGCTCCAACATCACCTTTGTGACTACTAATTGTGACTCTCACAATATGTGACAATGTCCCTCTATCCTTGACATCTAGATTGACCAATCGAGGCATAGACCGTGTCATCCTCGGTACAATCTAAATCTTGAACTCCAAGTAGACTCACTCTAATCAAATGAGCTTAATATCTCATATTGACTCATTTGGGCATGGCCATGCACTTCGTGGTCTCACTCTATCAAGAATATCGATGTCACCCCCGTCATATAGGAGGGATAGATCCCATCTACATCACTCACATCCCTCCGCATAATTTGTTACATACCCAGTAATCGCCTTTATAGTCCACCCATTTACGGGTGACGTTTGACGAAGCCAAAGTAGCAACTCCTTATGTAGGGAACCATGGTGACTTCAGGTCTAAGGACTAATAGTCATACTAATAGCCATATGAGAAAGTATATGACACTCATATAACGATCCATGATACTTTCTCATGGCAGGTCATTCAGTATACAATCTCCAATGCATATCCATGTGTCAACTTGATATCTCATACCCATGACTTGTGAGATCAAGTCATCTTGTTGACCTACATGCTAGTCTCTACGCCTTAACATTGTCCCTGAATGTCAATACTCGACTAGGAATGATTAAGAGTAGTGTTCTCTATATCATCTCATTATCGATTCAACCAATCGATTGATATAGATAAGAACCTACTACTCAAGGACATTATTATATTTAGTTATTTGGCACCAATACAAGTAAATATAATAACCATGCCTTTATAAATAGGAATATGATACAATAAAGTCCATACAACCATCATCACATGATTGACTCTAGGGCTTTCACTAACAATCTCACACTAGCACTAGTGTCAATCACCGTAGTATCTAATACCCAATGACCTAGTGTGACCATCATGCTTTTCTGCCAAAGCCTCGTCAAGGGATCCGCGATGTTAGCCTCGCGGGTACTGCAAATCTTCACATCTCCTCTATCGATAATCTCTCAATGAGATGGAAGCGCCGTAGTATGTGTTTGGTCCCAGGTGTGAGCGAGGTTCCTTAGTCAGGTAATCGCTCCATTGTTGTCACAATAGAGCTCTATGGATCTGCAAGGCTAGGAACCACCCCAAGCTCAGTAATGAACTTACAGATCCAAACTGCCTCCTTTGCTGCCTCAGATGCAGCGATATACTGCTCATTGTAGAATTAGCAATCGTGTCTCGCTCAACTCTTCCACTCACCACCACCATTCAAGCAAAACACGAACTCGATCGCGATCTATAATCATCTCGCCGGGCTTGAAGTCGCATCGCCAGAACCCTTTAAAGCTAGCTCTCATCGCCTTCCAATATCAAGAAATATTCTTTAGTCCTTCTCAAGTACTTAAGAATATTCTTGATCGCTATCCAGTGACGCCACCGATTCGATCGGTATCTACTCCATGCTCAAAGCATACGAGACATCGTGACGAGTACACAAAGATGTCGCATACATGATAGATCCTATAGCAGATGCGTAAGGGATCTTATCCATGCGTCTCTCTCCTCTAGAAGAGGGACTTTGAGTCTTCGAAAGACTCACACCATGTGACATCCAGTAAGTCCTTTCTGGAATTCTACATGGCAAACCAAGTAATACCGAGTCAATGTATGTAATCTGACTTATGCCAAGCAATCTCTTAGATATATATCTATAGATATTGATGCCTAGAATACAGGCTGCTTCACCTAAGTCTTTCATAGAGAAGCACGTCCCGAGCCAAGTCTTCACAGACTGTAGCGAAGGGATGTCATTCCCAATGAGAAGTATGTCATCTACATACAATACAAGGAAGACAACTGTGTTCCTATCAACCCTCTTGTAGACACAGGGTTCATCATCATTCTTGATGAAACCAAACTGTTTGATCGCATCATCGAATCGAAGATTCCAGCTCCGAGAAGCTTGCTTTAGCCCATAAATGAACCTTTGCAGCTTGCATACCTTCCCAGTATGCTGTGGATCTACAAAACCCTCAGGTTGTGTCATGTACACATCCTCGAGCAAGTTTTCATTCAAATGCGTTTTGACATCCATCTACCAAATATCATAATCGTGGTATGCTGCAATAGCAAGCAAGATCCGAATGGACTTAAACATCGCCACTAGAGAAAAGGTTTCATCATAGTCAATACCATGAATTTACTTGAAACCTTTAGCCACCAATCGGCCCTTATAGGTATGCGTAAGTCCATCCATGTTAGTCTTTCTCCTAAAGACCCACTTTCACCCAATGGGTTTGACCCCTTCAGGTGGATCAACCAAAGTCCATACATGGTTGGTGTACATGGATTCCATCTCGGATCTCATGGCCTCTAGCCATTTCTCAGAATCTGGGCTCATCACAGCTTCCTGATAAGAGGTAGGCTCATTCTAAATGAGCATTACGTCATCATGGTCAGACAAGAGAAATGAATATCTCTCAGGCTGACGACGTACCCTATCAGATCTGCGAAGAGGTAGGTCTACATGAATAGGTGGTTGTTCCACAACTCTTTGTGCAATAACCTCATCACCCACAACACTTTGTGGTTCATGTTCAACCTCCATCAAGGCCTCAGTGCTATGGTCCTTATCTTAAATTTCTTCAAGATCGAAGGTACTCCCACTAGTTTTTCTAGAAACAAAATACCTTTCTAGAAAAACTCCAGTCTTTGCCACAAACACTTTGTGTTGACTGGGAATGTAGAAGTAATATCCCTTTATATCCTTGGGATATCCAACAAAATAGCACCTATCGGATTTGGGTCCCAGTTTGTCTGAGACTTGACGTCGAACGTAAGCCTCACAACCCCAAATCCTCATAAAAGACATCTTGGGATTTCTCCCTGTCCATATCGTATATGGTGTCTTTATCACAGCCTTGGATAGTACACGGTTAAGGGTAAAGGCTGCTGTATCTAGAGCATATCCCCAAAAGGATATAGGAAGATCTGTGTGACTCATCATAGATCGTACCATATCCAATAGGGTACGATTCCTCCTTTCGGATACACCATTCCACTATGGTGTTCCAGGAGGAGTGAGTTGGGATAGAATCCCACACTCAGCTAGATAGTCACGAAACTCATGGCTAAGGTATTCTCCACCTCGATCTGATCGAAGTATCTTAATACTCTTGCCAAGCTGGTTTTGTACTTCATTCTTGAATTCTTTGAACTTTTCAAAGGATTATGATTTATGTGTCATAAGATACACATAACCATATCTACTGAAGTCATCAGTAAATGTAATGAAGTACCTGTAACCACCTCTAGCAGCAACATTGAAAGGACTACATACATCATTATGTATAAGTCCTAACAAATCTGTTGCTCTTTCGCTATGTCCACTAAAGGGAGTCTTGGTCATCTTGCCTAAAAGGCAAGACTCGCATATCTCATATGATTCAAAATCAAATGAGTCTAGCAGCCCATCCTTATGGAGCTGAGATAAGCGACTCTCATTTATGTGACCTAAGCGACAATGCCATAGATAGATTTGGTTCAACTCATTTGACTTGAACCTCTTGGTACTTATGTTTTAGATAGGGCTCTCTAAGTCTAGAAAGTAGAGTCTGTTCATTAGAGGTGCACTACAATAGAACATATCATTTAAATAAACTGAACAACATTTGTTCTTTATTATAAATGAAAAACCTTTCTTGTCCAAACAAGAAACTGAAATGATGTTCTTAGTTAAGGCAGGCACATAACAACATTCATCTAATTCTAGTACAAGCCCAGAGGGCAGAGATAGATCATAAGTTCCTACAGCAACAGCAGCAACCCTTGCTCCATTGCCTACTCGTAGGTCCACCTCGCCCTTTGTCAATGCCTCGCTATTTCACCGCACATTGGTACAAATGTGAGATGCACATCCGGTATCTAATACCCATGATGAAGAAATAGATAGATTGACTTCTATAACATTTATACCTGAAGTAGAAGTCTCACTTCTCTTCTTCTTAAGATCTTCCAGGTATGCCTTACAGTTACGCTTCCAGTGTCCTGCTTCCTTACAGTGGAAGCAAGCCCCTTCCTTAGCTACCTTTCCTTTGGGTTTAAGTTCTTTGCCTTTGCCCTTGGCTTGGGACTTTCCCATACCTTTAGGCTTGCCCTTGCCTTTCTTCTTCTGCACCATCAAAATGGTGTCAGATTTACCCTTCTTAAGGTTAAGCTCGTGATTCTCAACGTCTTTGAGCATTTCAGGCAATGGCTTATCAATTTCATTCATGTTATAATTCATGACAAATTGATTGAAGGCTTGTGGCAAAGATTGCAAGATCAGGTCAGTGGCCAGCTCTTGGCCAAGTGGGAATCTCAGCCTTTGTAGGTTTTCTACGTACCCAATCATCTTGAGTACATATGTACCTACGGGAGTCCCTTCTTGCATCTTGGACCCAAATAATGCCTTAGAGACTTCATATCTCTCATGCCTAGCTTGTCCTTGATATAGTTGACGAAGATGTCCAACCATATCATAAGCATTCATGAACTCGTGTTGCTTCTGAAGCTCAGAGTTCATGGTCGCGAGCATAAGACATGACACATGTAATGCATCATCTTGATGCTTCTTGTAAGCATCTTTGTCAGCTCACGAGGCAGTGGCAGGAGGTGCCTCTGGAATGAGCCGCCCAGACGCATCCTTCCTTTCTTGGGTGAGAACAATTCTCAAGTTCCTGTACCAGTCCAGGAAATTTGCTCCATTGAGCTTGTCCTTCTCAAGGACAGATCGCAGAGAGAGAGTGTTCGTGTTTGTCGACATAGTTATCTACAACATACAATGCAGAGAATTAATATCATATTCCTTTTATCATTTAATTAGGCCTTTAATCAAATGATGCTCCCACTGAATTATAGGAATTTTTTGTAGAATCGAGTTATGGATGTGGTCAAACCACATTACTAGATTCATACAAACTAGCTATAATTCTTGCGGGACAAGATCCACATCATACTAAGCCTTGAGTTAGCTTTGGCTAAATCACCCAAGACTTAGTAGGATCGGTGGGTAACACATTACCGATTACATCTCTATGCAACTCTTGTTTATAGGATCAAGACCCACATTTACAAAAGACCTTGAGTTAGCTTTGGCTAAATCACCCAAGATTTAGTGTAAATGCGATCTTGACCTATCATTCCAACGATTGGAATATGCCTATAGTTCTACTCGATCCAATTGAGTTTAACTAGTTTTGCTCAATCTAATTGAGCTTACTCTAACCCAAGCGTGATAGGCGGGACCAAGATTGTCCCTCCGCACCCTACCAAGATAATATGCGTTGCTCTGCTTTGGCAGATTCAACAACAACAAATGATCGAGGTAGTGATGGGTATCAAGGCTCGGTAGGCATTTTCGAGTTGATTCGATTATGATCTAATCTAATCGTAATGTGTATCTTATACGCATTTAGGCCTTTATTATCCTATATTAGCATGCTTCATATACATACATTCATTATTCTAGCATGCATCATATACATACATGCATTATTCTACTAGCATGCATCACATACATACAAGCAAAATCAATTATATATATATATATATATATATATATATATATATATATATATCAACATATATATATATATATATATAATTAAATGTGATATAGTCATGGCCCTACTACGATCTTCTCAAGCCAATGAGAAGATCGGACGGTCAACCTAAGGCTAGCGTCTTCTCCAAGCGCTTCCTTTGACCGCCATGTGTCGTCGTCACCCTTCTCGTAATCTCGTCTTCGAGTGGACCTTCCACCGCTCCATTTTGTACATTACAAATATGAAGCTCGAGTTACATTCGAGTCTAAAAACTAATTAAAACTATAATATCAAAAGAAGAGGTACGACGCGCAGGTCGCATACACTATACAACACGCACAACCACAAAATGGCACGCAGGCCATATTATGAATTACAACACACATAATCCAATCAAATTGGGGTCATTGGGCCATGACAATCACATAATTATACATAATTCTAAATTATGTATTTTTACATAAATTTCTATAATTTTTCCTAATTTTTTTTTTTCAAATTAATGAGTCACCTCTCCGTAACGATCCCGCTAAGCGGTTTCCGGGCGCGATCGCGGGACAAAGCCCCTTTCGGGGATAGGGCAGCTCCCATACTCACAAAATTAACTTTGCGAGTGTCCCTACTACGATATTACAACAACTTAAGTCTCTGTCCCAAAAACCTAAAGCGAGAACTCGCCGTTTCGGAGAGTTTTTCTCGACGGTTGAAGCCTACAATTGTCCCAACACTTGTTGCTTCAACTCTTTGAGAAAAAAAACCCAAAAATTCTATAAAATTAGGAAATTTACAGAAACATATAAATATTTAATTTTTATATCTAATACAAAAATTACAAAGACAAAAGACATACATGCTTCGCACGTGGCTCTGATACCACTGTTGGGTTTTTTCGAGCCGCAAAAACCGCTTTTTGCGTTGCGGAAACCTCGGAAGTCCCGGCCACAGATCCATGCGAAGTATAAAAATATAAAAAACATGTATGTGCTTACAAAAACCCTAGATCTACCTTAGATCTAAGAGGTTAGAACATTACCCTCGTAGCGATGCCCTTCGCTTATCCCGCTCGTCCAAAAGTTCGCCGGAACTCGAGAGTGTCAAGTGCACACTCCTCTATTGGTATCCACACAAGCAATAGGTGGAGAAAAATACCTTAGAGTGTGCTAGCACTCCTTTAGGAATTTCGGCCAAGGAGAGGTTGGGAGAGGTAGAGCTTGAGAGAGAAGAGCACCAAGGTTGAAGATGAAGTTATTTAGCCACCAAAAATCAATTACCCCATCTAATGGAGTGGTCGGCCACTTCATGGAGAGGAGGTTACATGCATGCATGTAACTCCCATGACCCTTGGTCTCCCTCATGATGTGGCACCAATTGACAAAGTCAATGATGATGTGGAGCATCATCATTGGCCGGCCATGCCAAGTCATCATCATGACATGGCATTTGGTCAAGTCAAACTTGACCTTTCATCTTCCCTCTCAAGTCAAGTCAAACTTGACCTCTAATCTCCCATGGTTGATCAAATCTAACCACTTGACTCAAGTCAATTTAATTTAATGAATCTTTATTCATTAATTTAAATTGATTTGATGAATCAAATCAAAATTAGACTCATTCAATACTTGAATCAACTTGAGTCTAACTCAATTAGTCTAATTTGGATTACTCTTAATCCAATTTGGTTCATCCCATGAACCTAATCCTCATGGTTCATCATA
This sequence comes from Wurfbainia villosa, assembly GCA_025175895.1. Taxonomy (NCBI): domain Eukaryota; kingdom Viridiplantae; phylum Streptophyta; class Magnoliopsida; order Zingiberales; family Zingiberaceae; genus Wurfbainia; species Wurfbainia villosa. The sequence continues at coordinate 28,642,715 of CM045988.1, forward strand.
TGAACCTAATCTCCATCTAATTGGTCTTATGTGTGTGACCCTATAGGTTCTTGTAACGTTGGCAATGTCCCTAAACCGATTTAGGAACATAAGCAATGAGCGGTATCTAGCAACACATCATTGCTACCCAAGTTACAAGAATGTTGAGCTCCAACATCACCTTTGTGACTACTAATTGTGACTCTCACAATATGTGACAATGTCCTCTATCCTTGACATCTAGATTGACCAATCGAGGCATAGACCGTGGTCATCCCTGCATAATCTAAATCTTGAACTCCAAGTAGACTCACTTAATCAAATGAGCTCAATATCTCATATTGACTCATTTGGGCATGGCCATGCACTTCGTGGTCTCACTCTATCAAGAATATCGATGTCACCTGGCCATATAGGAGGGATAGATCCCATCTACATCACTCACATCCCTCCGCATAATTTGTTACATACCCAGTAATCGCCTTTATAGTCCACCCATTTACGGGTGACGTTTGACGAAGCCAAAGTATGCAACTCCTTATGTAGGGAACCATGGTGACTTCAGGTCTAAGGACTAATAGTCATACTAATAGCCACATGAGAAAGTATATGACACTCATATAACGATCCATGATACTTTCTCATGGAGGGTCATTCAGTATACATTCTCCAATGCATACCCATGTGTCAACTTGATATCTCATATCCATGACTTGTGAGATCAAGTCATCTTGTTGACCTACATGCTAGTCTCTACGCCTTAATATTGTCCCTGAATGTTAATACTCGACTAGGAATGATTAAGAGTAGTGTTCTCTATATCATCTCATTATCGATTCAACCAATCAATTGAAATAAATAAGAACCTACTACTCAAGGACATTATTATATTTAGTTATTTGGCACCAATACAAGTAAATATAATAACCATGCCTTTATAAATAGGAATATGATACAATAAAGTCTATACAACCATCATCACATGATTGACTCTAGGGCTTTCACTAAGACTTGGCATAAAAAGTCCAACATGGGTTGGCAAGGGAAAGTCCAATCTTGAGTCTTGGCATTTGAGAAGTCCATGGGTTTGATATTGGCGGCGTAAAGTCCAAGCGGGAGTCTTGGGAGCATAAGTCCAATGGTTGGCAGCATAAAGTCCAAGCGAAGTCTTAGCGACGTAAGTCCAATGTGCCTTGGCGGTGTAGACACCGTTAGCATGGCATAGCTGATGGAAGCACATGAAAGCTAGCGCGATGGATGAACAAGTCATGGATGACTTGGAGGGATTCGAGAGGCGTGAGGCTGATGGAGGTGGCTAGAAGGCTTAGGTCTAGGCTAAGGGTGGTCTAGCAAGTATGGGGGAACCATACTTGGGCTAAAACCTCATGTTTGAGGTGTGCCAGTCGATTGGTGCCATGTGGCAGTCGACTGGACCGAGTCAACTAGGGTTTGACTGCGGGAAGTGGTAGCAATGATCGCCAGAGGTGGGCGATCAATCGATGTCTCAGCGATCCACGATCGTGTGATCGATCCGACCGGGTGCTCGAGAAATCGGCCACAGAATGGAGTCGAGACTCGACTGGTCGAGTGAGGACTCCATCAGTCGACTGATGGGTATGATCAGTCGACTGATGGAAGATCCGTTGTACTTATCCTGCGTGGATCTAGCCGTTGTCTCACGACAACAGTGGCATCAGTCGAGTAATGGTACCGATCAATCGACTGATCGACTTTTTCCAGCACAGATTAAAGCTTTATAAGGAGCTCGTAATGGAGGAAATGGCAAGGGGTTCTTTGAGGCAATTTAGGGCGAGTTGCTGCTGCAATTCAGGGTCTCCAAGTGCTACTCGATCAACCTAGCGATCAAGCATTCAAGAGCATTTGTAAAGTGTTTTTCTTTACTAGTCTTGCTATGTATTTCATTGTATTAGCTTGTAGCTTTTGATTAATGTTGAAATCATCTTGTACGAGGTTTCTCTTGTTAGTAATATATGAGAGATGTCCTAAGGCAATCGCCTTATGTATGAACCATTTATATGATAAATGAAGATTCACTATTTGAGTATACATGTTTTATGTATTTGATTGGATCTTAAACTCATTTACTGAATGTCCACGATACGATTCACAGCATGAGAGAATTTGTGATTGAATCACAACTAGTGAGTATCTCTACATGTGTAATTGTGATGTATCGGAATTATCCCTAGTCGATGAATTGATGGATTTGGACACCATCAATTCTGTCGAGACTAGCACGAGGTATACTCCTTGGTGTATCCAAGCAGCTGATTCTCACTGGCTGGAGACATAGTGATGTCCGGAGTTAATCGTGGATGCTAGTTATGGTAACTAGTTCATTCGAGTGACCAGCCGTAAGACTTCATATGGTTCTCTGCATATATAGATATGTCAATGAAGTTCTTACTATGGCTTAAGTGCGATGTTCCTTTGACTTGCGGTATTCAAGTCATCTTGATCATAGAGACTTATGCTTTGACATCTTAAGCAAGCATCTCTAAGGAGATGTGGACCCGGGATGATTGGGTATAAGTCGAAGTGATCGAAGGTGTTTGAATAGCCTATAAAGGATTCACCACTCCTTGCGAGGAGATGTATACCCATGGCCTCTCGTCAGATTGTTACTAAAGTCTTTGGCCAAAGCATTACATGTTTAGAGTAAGGTACTCTTCGATACATGTGGAGTGACTAGAATCCGTAGGACGAGGAAATGATACTTGGGCTAGGTGTGACGTAGTCAGCCTAGTCGGGACTGACACAATAGACCATGTCCTGAACCAAGTGGGTATAAGATGAGTGAAGGGAATGAGGCACGAATCATTCGAGCTGCTGAAAGGTTCCAGAAATAGTTCTGGATCAACCGTTGATCTTTTCAGTTAATTGGGGATCATGATGTACTACTAGGTGCCACTCATGATTGTTCTATAATTAATGGTTAATTATAGACGGCCAACATAAACCGAGAACCTATTTGGTCACACGCACAACGAGCATAATCCGAAGGATTTAAAACGAGCTTGAGAATGGGATTCTCAGACCGAGAGAAACTAGGTTTGGTTGGACCAAACATAAAGCGAGCATGAAATCGTTTCAGTCGCAATGGAAGCGTGGATGGGCCGAGTCTTGTGAAGACGTAATGGATGAACCAAAATGGTTTGGTTCTAATCCAATGGATAAGAATAAACCAAAGGGTTTGGTTTATTTTAAACGAATGAACCAAAAGTTGGTTCGGTTCGTTTTAACTTAAAATAAACCATCATGGTTCGGTTTATTTTAACTTATCTTAATGGAGCGGGTTAACGGGCCTAATGGTTATGATCCAATAACCATTAAGAGAATTAGTTCTCTATAAAAGAGGGCTTAAGGAATAATTAAGCCCTAATCCAAGCCCTAGCAAAAGTTGCCGCCCACCCCATTGAAGGAGTTTTCGGTGCCAACCCTAAGCTTGCCGCCCAGCTCCTTTTGCCGCCGTCCAGCTCCTTGCCGGCATCCAAGCTTAAGCCGGTGAACCCTCCGGCGACCCTCCGGTGATCTTCTTAGGCCTCGGTGAAAAGGTGAGCACTTGGCTTCCTTGTTTTGGTCGGCGCCTACTCCTCCACCAAGCTGTCCAGTTTTCTGGACAGCTTCTTCTCCTCTCGTCGGAGCGTCGTTTGGACGAAGGTTAGAGCTCTGACAGCGGCTAACTTACCGGGGATTCAATCTCCGGTAATCCTCTGAGGTGGAGGACGAAGGATTCGTCAATTGGTTGACGAATACCTCTCCGGAGAAGCGAGTTTTGAGAACTAGTATTAGGATCCGAATTTGGATTTGGATCGTGATCATCTCTCGATCACGTCTTCTTCAACACGAGGCTAGTAACCCTTACGAAGACGAAGCTCGTGGCTTAGCGAAGTCATCCCGAGGAACTCGGCGTGGATACGGATAGAGACGATTCTAGTGAGGATCGTTCTGGTTGATGTCGTTCCCGCTACACGTCATATGAAAGGTATAACATAGATAAATTTCCTTTTATTGCAAATTTAAATTTACGGTTATGTCTACACTTGTTGTAATATGCATGCGTGTGTTGTGTGTGTTGTAATAAATGTAGATTTATTATTTTTATTGCTGTTCATGTTTAAAACGATCGAACACACACACGTCTTGAAGGCCGGAAACCCAACAAAGGGTATCGTGAGCAAAGTTGTGTTTTGACATAATCGTAAAAATGGTTTTACGATAGTCATAATGTATTTCTGAAATTTTCTAATTTTGGAAATTTAGAACTATTTATGGAAATTTTTCAATTTTGGAATGTCTAGAAGTATTTATGGAAATCTTCCACTTTTGGAAAGTTGGAAGTATTTATGGAAATTGATATTTTCCATAAATAAAATATTTGATTAGATTCTGGAAATTTGTTTCCTAATTTAATCATGATTTTATTTGGGAAATCAAATCTTAAAATATTTTATTTCCATAAGTAGTTTTAATGATTTAGGAAATTGGTTTCCTAAATAGATTTTCCTTAATCAAATAATTCCATGAATAAAATATGTGATTAGATTTGGAAATTTGTTTCCTAATTTAATTATGATTTGATTTGGAGAATCAAATCTCTAACATATTTTATTTCCATAAATAGTTATGACATATAAGGAAATATATACATGACATAATTGTATGCCATGTAATTGAATTAGATGCATAACATTATGCCATGCGTGTCGTGACTTGTAGATGTATGACATGTATGGCATGCCATGTAGATAATAGTTATTTGCATGCAATGAGGATGAGACATAAAACCCTTAAACAATATTAAAGCCTACACCTTCCATTAATATGGTTAGAACCAGAGTTCTGTTTCTTGTTTGGGTTGTTGGACTCTCTCCAAGCCCGGCTCGAACCTGAACATGTTCAAACCATGGAATAGTTTAATACTAATATGGTAAGAGTCAGAGGTCAATCGTTAGCTTTGGTTGTTGGACTCTCTCCAAGCTGGGCTAATTGGTTGAATGCGCTCTAACCATATTAAAACTTTTTCTCGATTAATGGGTTGGCTTTAACTTGGAGCATCGGCATGTTGGACTCTATCCAAGGTCGATGTAAAGGGAGGTGAAGTTGGGTGCTATGCATATGATGCATACTTGTTAATGTGTTAACAACCCAACGTATGTGTGAACATTCAATTAGTTGATAACACATTGTGATAGTTGCATATACGTGATATGCAATCGGTATAGATGATACCTACCGTCGTAGTTATGAATGGCTTGTTGGACTCTCTCCAAGGTTATTCATAACTATGATGGATATCAGCCCATTCAGAGATGGACCTACGATCTCCCGAAGTGATTTTGGGGTTTTTGAAATTCGAAAAATGAATGGGATTTATAAATGTATATTGATGCATTTTAAAATCATTTTCTCATATATGCTCGTTTTGTATTTCTAGGTCAATAAATTGATCATGACGTCTTTGAATTTGCGCACTATTTTTGATTCAAACAAACTGACTGGGCCTAACTTCCTGGACTGGCTTAGAAACCTGAGAATTGTTCTCAAGGCGGAAAAGCTTGCATATGTCCTTGAAGAGCCTCTTCCTGACTGTCCTAAGGACGATGGAACTCCAGACCAAATGTTGGTCTATCAGAAGCATGTGCAGATTCTGAGCTGGCGAGTTGCATCATGCTAGCAGCGATGATACCTGAGCTGCAAAAGCAGCATGAGCATATGGATGCTAATACTATAGTCTTCCATCTTCATGAGTTGCTCGATGAGCAAGCGAGATCGGAAAGGTTCGAGGTCTCTAGGCTCCTCTTCACCACGAAGATGCAAGAAGGTTCGTCTGTAGTGCAGTTTGTGCTAAAGATGACCGGGTACATCAAGTGGCTAGCCACCCTCGGTTTTGTGATGGATCATGAGTTAAGTATTGACTTAATTCTGCATTGTTTGCCCAAGAGTTTCTCACAATTTGTGATGAACTATCGGATGAACAAATTAGAATCTACCATTCCCGAGCTCCTCAATATGCTTAAGACTGTGGAGCCTTCTGTGAAGTATGAGGAGAAGGCTGCTCATTAGTTGATTCCTCAAAGAAAGGTTCTAAGAGGAAGGCAAAAGAATGAAGAAAGGAAAGAAGAAAAAGGCAAATAAGGCGTAGAACTATAAAAGGGCACTTGCCATCACTATGGCAAGGAAGGCCACTGGCGAAGAAACTGCAAGATTTATCTTGAGTCCATGAAGAAGAAGAAGGCATCCGATGCCCCATCCTCTTCAGGTATCTTCGTTATTGATTGTCATTCTATTTCCTTAGACACTTGGGTATTGGATACTGGGTGTGGCTCACATATATGTAATGACATACAGGGGCTAAGGATTAGAAGAAGACTTGTCAGAGGGGAGTCAAATTTGCGAGTTGGCAATGGAGCAAAGGTTGCTGCGGTCGCCATCGGAACTTATTTGCTGAAGCTCCCTAGTGGACTAGTCTTAGAACTGGACAATTGCTATTATGTTCCTTCTCTAATAAAGAACATTGTTTCTATTTCCTGCTTAAATAGAAATGGTTTCCATTTGACGTTTAGTAACAATTGTTGTTATATAACTTTGAATGGCGTACTTTATGGAACTGGAACTTTGAGTAATGACATTTATACGTTGGACATATCCAGTGACATTTTCAATATCGAAGCGAGCAACACGCGTGCTCGAAAGGATAATCAAATAGACTCCTATATGTGGCATTGTCGTCTTGGCCATATAAGCAAGAAACGCATGTCCGAATTACACCGATGTGGAATTCTGGAATCGTTTAAATTGGATTCATACGATACATGCAAATCATGCTTAAAAGGCAAGATGACTAAGTTACCTTTTACTGGAAAAGGTGAACGAGTGGGAGAGTTACTAGGTCTAATACATATTGATGTATGTGGACCTATGTCAACTCAAGCATTAGGAGGCTATAGCTACTTCATTACCTTCACCGATGATCACTCACGGTTTGGGTATGTGTTCTTGATGAAACACAAGTCTGAAGCCTTTGAAAGGTTCAAAGAGTTCAGAAATGAAGTAGAGAAACAACATGACAAGTGTATTAAAATACTTCGATCGGATCGAGGTGGTGAATACTTGAGTCAGGAGTTTCTTGATTATCTAAGAGACAATGGTATATTGTCTCAATGGACTCCGCCCTATACACCACAAGTATAATGGTGTATCTGAGAGGCGTAACCGGACCTTGTTGGACATGGTCAGGTCAATGATGAATCATGCGACTCTTCCCAAGTCCTTTTGGGGCTATGCACTTCAGACAGCTGTTTACTTGTTAAACAGAATGCCTACCAAGGTAGTCTCAACTACTCCATATGAGATATAGAATAGTAAGAAACCTCATGTATCTTACTTGAAGATATGGGGTTGTCCTGCTTATGTGAAGCGGACTGTATCAGACAAATTGGATGCTAAGTCTGATAAATGTCTATTTATTGGATACCCTAAGGAAACAAGGGGTTACCAATTCTATCATCCTGTGGAACAAAAGGTGTTTGTTTCAAGGCATGCTGTGTTTCTAGAGAAAGAGTTTCTCTTGCAAGAAAACAGTGGGAGTGTCGTCGAGCTTGTGGAGGCTCGAGAGACTCAAATAGACATTGATGAGATACCTGGTGAAGCACAACAGCCGACAACTCATAGTGATGAGCAATCGGCTGGACCTATTGTAACACCACATCTTCAGATCCGTAGAACACGCAATATTCCTGAGAGATATGGATTTCTCGTAAGTGAATCGAACGACGTGTTACTCATTGATGATGAGGAGCCTATCAGTTATGAAGAAGTGCTGACAAGTTCAGAAAGGAATAAGTGGCTTGGTGCCATGAAGTCGGAAATGGATTCCATGTATGAAAACCAAGTTTGGAACTTGGTTGACCCACCTGAAGGGATAAAGCCTATAGGGTGCAAGTGGGTTTTCAAGAAGAAAACCGACATGGATGGTAATGTGATTACCTATAAGGCTAGATTGGTGGCGAAAGGATATCGTCAAAAACAAGGTGTTGATTATGACGAAACCTATTCGCCTGTAGCTATGCTTAAATCCATTCGGATGCTCCTGGCCATAGCGGCTCATTATGATTATGAGATATGGCAGATGGATGTGAAAACAACTTTCCTTAATGGAAACCTGCTCGAGGACGTGTATATGATACAGCCTGAGGGTTTCACATCGGTTGATAAAACCAAGGTATGCAAATTGCGACGGTCCATATATGGATTGAAGCAAGCATCCAGGAGCTGGAATATCCGTTTTGATGAGACCATCAAAAAGTTTGATTTCTCACAAAATCCAGATGAACCTTGTGTGTACAAGAAGGTTAGTGGGAGTGCAGTCGTGTTCCTAGTATTGTATGTCGATGACATATTACTTATAGGAAACGATGTCTCAATCTTACAGTCAGTGAAGGTTTGGTTATCCAAGACATTCTCCATGAAAGACCTGGGAGAAGCAACCTACATCCTCGGGATTAAGATCTATAGAGATAGATCGAAATGGTTGCTTGGTCTTTCGCAGTCTACATATATAGACCGAGTGCTAAAGAGGTTTAGCATGTCGGAATCCAAGAAAGGTTACCTACCCATCAGGCATGGGGTACACCTTTCGAAGTCTATGTGTCCGCGAACAGAAGACGAGAGGATTTGCGTGAGTAAGATTTCCTATGCATCCGCAATAGGATCTATCATGTATGCTATGTTATGTACGAGGCCCGATGTATCGTATACTCTGAGTGTCACGAGCAGATACCAGTCTGATCCAGGAATGGATCATTGGGTGGCTGTTAAGACGATCCTTAAGTACTTAAGAAGAACTAAGGATGTGTTCCTAATATATGGAGAAGGGAACATGGTGATACGTGGGTATACGGATGCCAGCTCTAGACAGACAAGGATAATTCCATGTCTCAGTCTGGGTATGTATTCACCTAGAATGGAGGCGTAATAAGTTGGAAAGCTTCCAAGCTTTACACTATAGGGGATTCTGCCACTAAGGCAGAATATGTTGCAGCTTTGGAAGCAGCAAAGGAAGCAGTTTGGATCAAGAAGTTCATCTATGAACTTGATGTGGTCTCATCAATGATCCAAACATGTGCTTCGCCGCTATCATCTTATCAGAGAGATCATCAGTAGGAACGAAATACAAATCGAGAAAATTCCCACTGAAAGGAACTTAGCGGATCCTTTGACTAAGGCATTACCTGAAAGTAAGTTTGAGGGTCATGTTCGAGCTTATGGTATTGGATACCGTAGCGATTGGCAATAGGCCAAGTGGGAGTCTATTAGTAATATATGAGAGATGTCCTAAGGCAATCGCCTTATGTATGAACCATTTATATGATAAATGAAGATTCACTATTTGAGTATACATGTTTTATGTATTTGATTGGATCTTAAACTGATTTACTGAATGTCCACGATACGATTCACAGCATGAGAGAATTTGTGATTGAATCACAACTAGTGAGTATCTCTACATGTGTAATTGTGATGTATCGGAATTATCCCTAGTCGATGAATTGATGGATTTGGACACCATCAATTCTGTCGAGACTAGCACGAGGTATACTCCTTGGTGTATCCAAGCAGCTGATTCTCACTGGCTGGAGACATAGTGATGTCCGGAGTTAATCGTGGATACTAGTTATGGTAACTAGTTCATTGGAGTGACCAACAGTAAGACTTCATATTGTTCTCTGCATATATAGATATGTCAATGAAGTTCTTACTGTGGCTTAAGTGCGATGTTCCTTTGACTTGCGGTATTCAAGTCATCTTGATCATAGAGACTTATGCTTTGACATCTTAAGCAAGCATCTCTAAGGAGATGTGGACCCGGGATGATTGGGTATAAGTCGAAGTGATCGAAGGTGTTTGAATAGCATATAAAGGATTCACCACTCCTTGCGAGGAGATGTATACCCATGGCCTCTCATCGGATTGTTACTAATGTCTTTGGCCAAAGCATTACATGTTTAGAGTAAGGTACTCTTCGATACATGTGGAGTAACTAGAATCCGTAGGACGACGAAATGATACTTGGGCTAGGTGTGACGTAGTCAGCCTAGTGGGGACTGACACTATAGACCATGTCCTGAACCAAGTGGGTATAAGATGAGTGAAGGGAATGGGGCACGAATCATTCGAGCTGCTGAAAGGTTCCAAAAATAGTTCTGGATCAACCGTTGATCTTTTCGGTTAATTGGGGATCATGATGTAGTACTAGGTGTCACTCATGATCGTTCTATAATTAATGGTTAATTATAGATGACCAACATAAACAGAGAACCTATTTGGTCACACGCACAACGAGCGTAATCCGAAGGATTTAAAACGAGCTAGAGAATGGGATTCTCAGACCGAGAGAAACTAGGTTTGGTTGGACCAAACATAAAGCGACCATGAAATCATTTCAGTCGCAATGGAAGTGTCGATGGGCCGAGTCTTGTGAAGACGTAATGGATGAACCAAAATGGTTTGGTTCTAATCCAATGGATAAGAATAAACCAAAGGGTTTGGTTTATTTTAAACGAATGAACCAAAAGTTGGTACGGTTCATTTTAAATTAAAATAAACCATCATGGTTTGGTTTATTTTAACTTATCTTAATGGAGCGGGTTAACGGGCCTAATGGTTATGATCCAATAACCATTAAGAGAATTAGTTCTCTATAAAAGAGGGCTTAAAGAATAATTAAGCCCTAATCCAAGCCCTAGCAAAAGTTGCCGCCCACCCCATTGAAGGAGTTTTCGGCGCCAACCCTATGCTTGCCGCCCAGCTCCTTGTGCCGCCGTCCAGCTCCTTGCTGGTGTCCAAGCTTCAGCCGGTGAACCCTCCGGCGACCCTCCGGTGATCTTCTTAGGCCTCGGTGAAAAGGTGAGCACTTGGCTTCCTTGTTTTGGCCGGCGCCTACTCCTCCACCAAGCTGTCCAGTTTTCTGGACAGCTTCTTCTCCTCTCGTCGGAGCGTCGTTTGGATGACGGTTAGAGCTCCGACAGCGGCTAACTTACCGGGGATTCGATCTCCGGTAATCCTCTGAGGTGGAGGATGAAGGATTCGTCAATTGGTTGACGAATACCTCTCCGGAGAAGTGAGTTTTGAGAACTCGTATTAGGATCCGAATTTGGATTCGGATCATGATCATCTCTCGATCATGTCGTCTTCAACACGAGGCTAGTAACCCGTACGAAGACGAAGCTCGTGGCTTAGAGAAGTCATCTCGAGGAACTCGGCGTGGATACGGATAGAGACGATTCTAGCGAGGATCGTTCCGGTTGATACCGTTCCCGCTACACGTCATACGAAAGGTATAACGTAGATAAATTTTCTTTTATTGCAAATTTAAATTTACGGTTATGTCTACACTTGTGGTAATATGCATGCGTGTGTTGTGTGTGTTGTAATAAATGTAGATTTATTATTTTTATTGCTTCCGCTGTGTTCATGTTTACGAAACGTGATCGAACACACACACGCCGCAGTGCCGGAAACCCAACATCTCTGCCTCCGGATTGTTCCGAGAAGGAGTGTTTATTATAGTGGTGTGTGATTGGCATCGCTAGGGTTCGTACGAACCCGATCCGTGGAGTAGGAACCGTTCGGTTCCGAACCACATTATATCCTTGTGTTCGTGATTGTATATTTTCGTTATTGCTTTCATTATTTCTATTCCACTGCGCATAACGAGTTTTGTAGAGACGATCGCGAATGAATTCCATCTACATATGGGCAACACACTATTCACCCCCCCTCTAGCGGGCGTCAAATCTTCAACAATTTTAACTAACTGTAAGATAGAAACATCGTTTCCTATAAGTATTATGTCATTTGCATATAATACTAGAAACACAACAGCACTCCCACTAACCTTCTTGTACACACAAGGTTCGTCCGGATTTTGTGAGAAATCAAACTTTTTGATTGTCTCATCAGAATGGATATTCTAGCTTCTAGATGCTTGCTTCAGTCCATATATGGACCATCGCAGTTTGCATACCTTGATTTTATCAATCGATGTGAAACCCTCAGGGTATATCATATTCACGTTCTTGAGTAGGTTTCTATTAAGGAAAGTTATTTTGGCATCCATCTGTCATATCTCATAATCATAATGAGCCACAATGGCCAGGAGCATCTGAATAGATTTAAGCATAGCAATAGGTGAATAGGTCTCATCATAATCAACACCTTGCTTTTGATGATATTCTTTCACCACCAATCTAGCCTTATAGGTAATCACATTACCATCCATGTTGGTTTTCTTCTTGAAATCCCACTTGCACCCTATAGGCTTTATGACTTCTGGTGGGTCAACCAAGTTCCCAACTTGATTTTCATACATGGAATCCATTTCCGACTTTATGGCATTAAGCCACTTATCCCTTTCTGAACTTCTTCATAACTGGTAGGCTCCTTATCATCAATGAGTAACACGTCGTTCGATTCGCTTATGAGAAATCGATATCCCTCATAAATATTGCGTGTTCTACCAGATCTACGAAGATGTGGTGTCTCAATAGGTCCAACCGATGGCTCATCACTATGAGTTATCGGTTGGGTGCTTCACCAGGTATCTCATCAATGTCTATTTGAGTCTCTCGAGCCTCCTCAAGCTCAACGACACTCTCACTATTTTCTTGCAAGAGAAACTCTTTCTCTAAAAACACAGCATGCCTTGAAACAAACACCTTTTGTTCTACAGGATGATAGAATTAGTAACCCCTTGTTTCCTTAGGGTATCCAATAAATAGATATTTATCAGACTTAGCATCCAATTTGTCTGATACAGTCCACTTCACATAAGCAGGACAACCCCATATCTTCAAGTAAGATACATGAGGTTTCTTACTATTCCATATCTCATATGGAGTAGAGGAGACTACCTTGGTTGTCATTCTGTTTAGCAAGTAAACAGCTGTCTGAAGTGCATAGCCCCAAAAGGACTTGGGAAGATTCCCATGATTCATCATTGACCTGACCATGTCCAATAAGGTCTTATTACGCCTATCAGATACACCATTATGCTACGGTGTATATGGCGAAGTCCATTGAGATAATATACCATTATCTCTTAGATAATTTAGAAACTCTTGACTTAAGTATTCATCACCTCGATCCGATCGAAGTATTTTAATACTCTTGTCATGTTTTTTTCTCTACTTCATTTCTGAATTCGTTGAACCTTTCAAAGGCTTAAGACTTGTGTTTCATCAAGAACACATACCCAAATCATGAGTGATCATCGGTAAAGGTAATGAAGTAGCTATAACCTCTTAGAGCTTGAGTTGACATAGGTCCACATACATCAGTATGTTTTAGACCAAATAACTCTCCCACCAGTTCACCTTTTCCAGTAAAATATAACTTGGACATATTGCCTTTTAAGCATGATTCACATGTATCGAATGAATCATATTCAAACAATTCTAGAATTCCACATCGGTATAATTCGGACATGCATTTCTTGCTTACATGGCCAAGACGATAATGCCACATATAGGAGTCTAATTGATTTTCTTTCTGAGCACGCTTGTTGCTCGCTTCGATATTTAAAACATCACTGGATACGTCCAACGTATACATACCATTGTTTAAAGTTCTAGTCCCATAAAGAACTCCATTCAAAGTTATGTAACAACAATTGTTACTAAAAGTCAAATGGTAACCATTTCTATTTAAACAAGAAATAGAAATGATGTTCTTTATCAACGAAGGAACATAAAAGAAATTGTCCAGTTTTAAGACAAGTCTTGTAGAGAGTCTCAACATATATGTTCCGATGGTGAGTGCAACAACCTTTGCTCCATTCCCAACACATAAATTTGACTCTCCCTTGACGAGTCTTCTTCTATTCCTTAACCCATATATGTTAATAAATATATGTGAACCACACTCGGTATCCAATACCCAAGTGTCTAAGGAAATAGAATGACAATCAATAATGAAGATATCTGAAGAAGATGGGGCATCTGATGGCTTATTCTTCTTCACAGACTCAAGATAAATCTTACAGTTTCTTTGCCAATGGCCCTCTTTGACACAATGATGACAAGTGCCCTTTTGAGCTGGTTCTGCTTTTTTAGCCTTTTTCTTCTTCCCCTTATGTTGTTCCTTTGACTTCCTCTTAGTATCTTTCTTCGAGGAATCAACTAACAACACCATCCCCTGCTCATGCTTCACAGAAGGCTCCACAGTCTTCAGCATATTGAGCAGTATCACAGATGAACCTTCTTAAATCTCAGAGGTGAAGAGGAGCTTGGAGACTTCGAACCTTTCGGATCTCACTCTCAGAGATGAAAGACTACAATATGAGCATCCATATGTTCATGCTGCTTCTGCAGCTCGGGTATCATCACAGCTAGCATGATACAACTCACTAGTTCAGAATCACTCATATGTTTTTCATAACCCAACAATTGGTCCAGAGTTGCGTTATCACTAGGACGAGCGGGAAGAGGCTCTTCGAGGACATACGTAAACTTTTCCGCCTTGAGAACAATTCTTAAGTTTCTAAGCCAGTCCAAGAAGTTCGGCCTAGTAAATTTATTCTAATTCAAAATAGAGTGCAAATTCAAAGACATCATGATTAATTAATTAACTTAGAAATACACATCAAGCATATATGAGAAAGATGGAAAAATGCATCAACATACATTTACAAATCCCATTCATTTTTCTAATTTTAAAACCCTCAAAATCACTTCCAGAGATCGTAGGTCCATCTCTGAATGGGATGATATCCAACATAGATATGAACAACCTTGGAGAGAGTCCAATAATCCATTCATATCTACAATGGTAGGTATCAAGTATACCGATTGCATATCACATATATGCAACTATCATAATGTGCTATCAACTAATTGAATGTTCACACAAACATTGGGTTGTTAACTCATTAACAAATATGCATCATATGCATAGCACCCAATTTCACCTCCCTTCACATCGACCTTGGAGAGAGTCCAACAAGCCGATTCTCCAACTTAAAGCCAACCCATTATTCAAGAAATAGTTTTAATATGGTTAGAGCACATTCAACCAATTAACCTAGCTTGGAGAGTGTCCAACAACCAGAGCTAACGATTGACCTTTGACTCTTACCATATTAGTATTAAACTATTCCATGGTTTGAACATGTTCAGGTTCGAGCTGGGCTTGGAGAGAGTCCAATGACCCAAACAAGAAACAGAACTCTGGTTCTAACCATATTAACGGAAGGTGTAGACTTTAATATTGTGTAAGGGTTTTAATGTCTCATACTCTTTTGCATTCAAATAACTATTATCTACATGCCATGACATACATGGCATACATCTACATGTCATGACACATATGACATAATGATATGCATCTAATGCAATTACATGATATACAATTAAGACATGTACAAAAAATTCTTTATATGTCATAACTATTTATGGAAATAAAATATGTTTGAAATTTGATTTCCAAATGAAATCATGATTAAATTAGAAAATAAATTTCCAAATCTAATCACATATTATATTTATAGAAGGTCTCAATTAAGGAAAGTCAAATTTAATTTAGGAAATAAATTTCCTAAATTGTCAAAACTATTTATGGAAATAAAATATGTTTTAGATTTGATTCCCCAAATCAAATCATGATTAAATTAGAAAATAAATTTTTAAATTTAATCACATATTTTATTTATGGAAAGTATTAATTTCCATAAATACTTCTAAACTTTCCAAAAGTAGAAGATTTCCATAAATACTTCTAAATTTTACAAAACTAGAAAATTTCCTTTTATACAATTATGACTATCGCAAAACAATTTTACGATTATGTTAAAATACAACTTGGGCTCTTATACCACTATTGATCACTATAGCGAGTGTGTGTTCGAACATGTTTCGTAAATATATGCACAACGAAAGAATTAAAAAATAATAAATCTAATTTATTACAACACACACACCACACACATGCAAAGTACAACATGTGTAGACATAATCGCAATTTCAAATTTTGCAATAAAAGAAAATTACGCTAGTTATACCTGACGTATCATGTGCAGCGTGAATGGCATCAACCAGAGCAACTCTCGCTAGAATTGCCTCTATGCGTATCCACGCCGAGTACCGTCGGGATACCTTCACCAAGCTACAAGCCTCGTCTTCGTATGAGTCACTAGCCTCGTGTCGAAGATGATGTGGTCGAGAGAAGATTATAATCCGAATTAAAATTCGGATTTGAAAATGAGTCCCCAAAACTCGCTTCTCCAGAGGGGTATTCGTCAACCGATTGACGAATCATTGGTCCTCCACCTATGAGGTTTACCGGATATCAAATACCCGACAAGGTAGCCACTGTCGGAGCTCTAAACGTCGTCCAAACGATGCTCTGACACAAAGGGAAACAAGCTGTCCAGAAAACTAGACAGCTTGGTGGAGGATTTGCACCGGGCCAAAGGAGGATGGTCGGCTGCACCTTAGCCACTGAAGGGTCGCCCAAGAGTGGCCGTGGCACCGGTGGCATCGACGTGAGCATTACATAAGAGGCAGAGGCAAGCGGGTCTTGGGCGGCGGAAAAGAAAGGGAGAGGAGAGGAAGAGTATTTCCCAAAATAAACATAGGGCTCTCCAAAACTCTAACCGCGTTTTTATATAACGCGTGTTTCTTAACCATTAAGAAAACATCTCCTTAGGGTTATTGGTTCATAACCAAAACCCGTTAATCCACTCTAATAACTTAAGTTAAAATAAACCGAACTGAGTTGGTCTATTTTAAGTTAAAACAAACCGAACCAACATTGGTTCATTCGTTTAAAACAAACCAAACCCCTTTGGTTTATTCTCCACCATTGGAATAGAACCAAACCAATTTGGTTCATCCATCATGTCTTCATAAGACTCGGCCCATCCATGCTTCCATTGCGACTGAAACAATTTCATGCTCACTCCTTGTTTAGTCCAAGCAAATCTAGTTTCACTCGATATGAGAATTTCATTCTCAAGCTCATTTTAAATCTTTCGGATTACGCTTGGTGTGCGTGTGACCAAATAGGTTCCTGATTTATGTTGGTCGTCTATAATTAACCATTAATTATAGAACGATCATGAGTGGCACCTAGTAGTACATCATGATCCCCAATTTACCAAAAAATCAACGGTTGATTCCAGAACCATTTCTGAAACCCTTCAACAGGTACATTGAATCGTTCCCCATTCCCTTCACTCATCTTATTCCCTCTTGGTTTAGAAAATGGCCAATAGTGTCAGTCCCCACTAGGCTGACTACGTCACACCTAGCCCAAGTATCATTTCCTCGTCCTACGGATTCTTGTTACTGTACATGTATCCAAGAGTACCTTACTCTAAACATGTAATGCTTTGGCCAAAGACTTTAGTAAAAATCCGACGAGAGGCCATGGGTATACATCTCCTCGCAAGGAGTGGTGAATCCTTAATAGGCTATTCAAACACCTTCAGGCATTTCGACTTATACCCAATCATCCCAGGTCCACATATCCTCAGAGATGCTTGCTTAAGATGTCAAAGCATAAGTCTTCATGATAAAGAGGACTTGAATACCTCAAGTCAAAGGAACATCACAGTTAAGATACAGTAAGAACTTCATTGAGATATCCATATATGCAGAGAACCATATGAAGTCTTACAACTGGTCACTCCAATGATCTAGTTACCTTAACTAGCATCCACGATTAACTCCCGACATCACAATGTCTCTAGCCAGTGAGAATCAGATGCTTGGATACACCAAAGAGTATAGCTCATGCTAGTATTGACAGAATTGATGGTGTTCAAATCCATCAATTCATCGACTAGGGATAATTCCAAGATATCACAATTACACATGTAGAGATACTCACTAGTTGTGATCCAATCAAAAATTATCACATGCTATGAATCGTATTGCGGTCATTCAGTAAATGAGTTTAAGATCTAATTAAATACATGAAAACATGTATACTCAAATAGTCAATCTTCATTTATCACATAAATGGTTTAAACATAAGGCGATTGCCTTAGGACATCTTTCATATATTACTAACAGCAAGGGCATCAGATAATCGAACCTAGGTTTTGATTATGGAAAAGATCCAAATTTAAGGTGATATTATTATCTCATGAGTTGAATTAAGTGTGCAAGAAATGGTTAAGCTAAGCTGAAGGTCAGCGACACTTGGAGAATCCTGAGTCGGGAAATCGTGGAGGTCAGGCAACACTGGGAGAACTTCATGAGAGGTGAAGAACCCAGGTGGAGATCGAAAGCAAAGAGACAGGTCATAAAGGACTAGAGGTAAGAACGAGTATGAAGAGAGATGGTGAGGTTGTGTCCTCTATACAAGGACGACCGTAGGTGGTAATCTGACTAAGACTTCCAGTGGAAGGTCTAGGTCGAGATCGGACGATAAGGAACCATCATATTTACCATATTCCGTGATAACCTCTTATTACAGGGAAGTGACCAGGCTGGCAGTCGACTACTGGATATTGGTAGTCGACTGATGTTAATCTACTAATAAAGTGCATCAGTTGACTGATGGTGAAAAATCGGTTGGGATGTATACTGAAAAGTCTATCTTTTTTATGAACATCTTTATTTTTGAAATAAGAATCACATGATCATGGTTTGCATTTTTATGGTTATGCATATTGTCTAATATATTACATTGTAGATAACATGGTGTGTGGTGTCACACGGGAGATAATGTTATCGGCTCCTTGTAAAGTATAAGTAAAGGCTCACAACTGAGATGGTTTTGGACAAACCATCGGAATGGTTGTAGTGTGATTTGGTATTGGTTTGTCTTGACCATAGAATCACACTAGTGCACTTTGTGTGTATTGAGCAGGACCGACTTAGAGGTGATTCAATTTATTGCTGACTACATAATCGAATCGGACCTCAGATATTATATTGTACATGCTCTTAATCTCGATATAATAACGGGCACATATACTTAGTATTCATTTCTTTGGTTTATCAATGGGCAAGATTTATAGATTAAATCGATAGGCTCGGTAAGTTGGGAAATGGTATTATTTATATGGTGTGTCGTTGATTATAGGAGGAAACCGTGTGCTATATATTAGGATGATGATGTCCCCTTGAGGAGCTAATAAGGTTCATCATGTAAACCCTGCAGGTGGACTTCGTCCAGCATGATGAAATGGTTGAGTAGTACTACTCATGGAGTTAGATGTTGATTAATTAATGGTCAGTAAATTAATTAATCGACGGACATTCGAGATCTTAAACACGGGGAGAAAATATACAAATAATATATGGAGCCCATATTAACTTATGTGGGTTAGTGAGGTAGATCAATGATAATCCTCTAGTGGAATGGATAATCATTAAATGGATCGAACTTTATGTGGGCTTGATCCATTGGGTGGCCAAGATCCAACTCCTCCTCATGGTCCCTATTGTAGCCTATTAATACCTCATGAAGCTTAGATCCAATGGATGAAAACAAAACTCTAGATCCAACGGTAGAGATTAAATCTCTAGATCCGACGGTTGAGATTAAATCTCTAGATCCGACGGTTGAGATTAAATCTCTAGATCCGACGGTTGAGATTAAATCCCTAGAACCAATGGTGGAGATTAAAACAAGGCTTAGACCTAAACTCTATGTAAAGGGGCTTATGGCTTGGGCGGCAAGATGATGGATGAGGATTAGGGTTTGCTTCCCTTGGGCGGCAAGCAATCCTAATTAGATTAGGATTAGGAGTGGCCGGCTAGGGTTAAGGTTTTGGTGTTGGGTTGGGCGGCAACAAGTGGAGGAAGACCTTTCTTCTTCTTCCTAAGGTTTGGCCGGCACCTATCCTTCTTCCCTCTACCTTGGCCGGAGCTCAACCTATTCTTCTTCCCTTCATCCTTGGCCAGAAATTAGGAGAGCTAGGTTTAGGGTTTGGGCGGCAACAAGGAGAAGGGTTGCTTTCCTTTCACTTCTCCAAGTGTTGGCCGACGCCCATGCCCTCATTGATTCTCCTTTGGCTGGTTCCTATACTCCATGTTCTCTTCCTTGGCCGGTGGCAACATCGAGTCTAATGACTTGGTGGCCGGTTCTAGATAGGAAGAAGAGTTTTGTTTTATGATCTTCCTTTGTTCGGAGCGAACAAGCAAAGGAAGATTGGTGATCTAGGAGGCTTCGACTTTTGGAAGATCGTCGCCCACACGACGTCCAAAAGGAGGAAGGACATACAATAGAAGATCAAGAGGTATAACAAGAGGTATAATCTTGTTTATTTTGATTAGTGTTCTTTTGTATAATGTCTATAATTGTTTTTCAATTATATGCATGTTGTATGTGGATGTTTACTTTATGTATGTGGCTAAATATATTTGGACCCCGAACATAAACACAAAAGTCGGCGATCCGTACATCGTTTGTTCCACGGCTACTCGTAGAATAGAGGTTGGTCGCTTGAACAACAAGTTTGTTCAAGTGACTACTCTAAACGAATAACACGACGATGACAAGGTTGCTTGGGTGTTCCCTTTTATCTAGGATTAAATTTTTAATCTGGGGACATCGATGGGATCGCCATGAACAAGCGACCGAGTTGAAGTAGGAAGCGAAGTTTCCCCTCACGGACACAACCCAGCAAATATCAGAGCCACGGTTTCTGGTTTTGTGTATTTAGGATTCGGTTAATTTTTATGCACTTTTCATATATTATATGTGTCGGATAATAGTAGGATATGCGTAGGTTAACTCTTTGGTTGCAGACATAAGATCCGACTATTATGGCCAAATGTGTGTATGTGATTGTATGTGTGTAAATGTTTATTTTGTTGAATCCTCGGGGTTGACGAGGCTAGTATTTAATTTTTGTTAATTAGATACGACATTGTTTAGCCACATTTTTTATTTTAGTTTACTTTCGATCTAGATTTCATGTACACTCTCTTGTGGAGTATAGGATCGATGGATGTAAATTAAAATAGTTTTTAGTCTCGGCTCGGATCTCCGGATGGCTCGTACATGGCGTAGGACGAGTGGATGAGAAGGCGATACGACGGGAGACATATTGAAGACAAAAGCCATAATAGTTGGAAAATTTTTAATTTTCATATTTATTTCTTATTGTTTGATATGCATGTCGTAGGCTAGAAAATTCCTCAATTTTAAATTACTAAGTGGGAGAGGGATAATTTTTTATAAATTCCCACGGCCTCCATTACGATTTGACATGTGATGCAAGCAAACTTGCACGTCGGCTCTAAGTGCCTTCCTCCCCATCGGATGAGTTTGTTTGTGGATCACAGGGTCGGATATGGTTATAGGAAATTATTTAAGAGCGTGTGTACTTCCCCATCGGAAGGCACATAACCCGAGATAATTCCCTTGGTATTGAGTAATGGTGAACACTTAGATACAAATATAAGTATCCTCCCCATCAGAGTCACTGCTTTTATTTGTACGGCTGAAAAGAAGACAACTATTAATTTTATTTGTCAAAAAGTTAGGTTGACAGGATAGTAAAATTAATGGGTAAAACCTCCTCTTGCAAATGTAGAATTCGTATACGTCCACACGATCGTGGCATACGATATTCTCGGTGTTTTGAGGTGTTGGTTGATTTCAAAATTTTATTGTTTGAGGAATCAATAATTTTTTGAAATATAAAGTTTTGATCTATGTGATTCTTAGATTTTTCAAAATGACTTTCAGAACACTTGTTGTGATACTAAAGGAAAATAAACTTACTGTACATAATTATGTTGATTGGAAAAAGGAATCTAGATATTGTCTTAACTGCTGAGGAGTACAAGTATGTACTTTTCGAAGAGTGTCCTCCTAAGCCTGCGAATGAGCTGGAAGTCCTTGGAGCTGAGATCGATGGGGAAACCTAGGTCGATATAATTCTCCAGTCGACAGAAAGGCTTGCTCAGGCTCAGGCCATGGTTGCTCAGAAGGTTTCTACTTCTAAGCCGAAAGGCAAGAAGAAGAAGAAACATGGAGGAGCAAAGGTGGTGGGAGGATCTCAGGGAGGAGTGAAGAAGCCGAAAGGCAAGTACTTCACTTGCAAGCAAACTGGACATTGGAAGAAGGACTGTCCCAATCCGAAGCAGAACAAAGGTATATCTTTTGCCCTAGTTGTTGAAACATGTTTAGCGGTGTTATCTACCGGCACCTGGTGTGTAGATACGGGAGCCACTAATCATGTCTACAATACTTTGCAGGGGTTCCAGGAAACCGAGATCGGGCCGAGGGGAGATTACCGTGTACTTGGGCGATGCCACGAAGGTGGCGGCTATTGCAGTGGGAGACGTTCATTTATCTTTTGAGAAAAATAAACTTTTGGTTCTTAAGAATTTCCTTTATGTACCTTTATTTAGAAAGAATTTAATTTCGGATTCTAAATTGTTTATGGATGGATATTCTATTTTTTTAAATGGCAGAGTTGTTATAAAAAGGAATAGGGAGATTATCTGTTCGGGTGCATTGATAGGAAATTTATATACACTAGAACCAAAAGCTCCCACGATGCAAATAGAAGTTAATAACTCATCTTCTAATTCTAATAAGAGAAAAGAATCTTTGAAGATGAACCAAACAAGCCGATGCTCCAACTTAAAGCCAACTTAAAGCCGATGCAAAAAGGTCTCCTCATAATCGATACCCTCTTTCTGAGTATACCCTTTCGCAACAAGCCTCTCTTTGAAGGTCTCAACCTTCCCATCTATTCCTCTCTTTCTTTTGTAGATCCACTTGCATCCAATGGTTTTTACACCATCGGGTGGGTCTACTAGCTCCCAGACCTAATTTGAATCCATAGATTCAATCTCAGCATTCATTGCACTTTACCAAGATACTGCATCTTTATCTTGGATTGCCTCGTCATATGTCCAGGGATCAGGTTCATGTTCGCCAGGGACCAAATCAGAAGATTCTCCCAAGAACATGAATCTATTAGGCTGTCTCATAGCCCTCCCACTACGACGAGATTTCACCTGTGTATCCTGTTAGTAATATATGAGAGATGTCCTAAGGCAATCGCCTTATGTATGAACCATTTATATGATAAATGAAGATTCACTATTTGAGTATACATGTTTTATGTATTTGATTGGATCTTAAACTCATTTACTGAATGTCCACGATACGATTCACAGCATGAGAGAATTTGTGATTGGATCACAACTAGTGAGTATCTCTACATGTGTAATTGTGATGTATCGGAATTATCCCTAGTCGATGAATTGATGAATTTGGACACCATCAATTCTGTCGAGACTAGCACGAGGTATACTCCTTGGTGTATCCAAGCAGCTGATTCTCGCTGGCTGGAGACATAGTGATGTCCGGAGTTAATCGTGGATGCTAGTTATGGTAACTAGTTCATTGGAGTGACCAGCCGTAAGACTTCATTTGGTTCTCTGCATATATAGATATGTCAATGAAGTTCTTACTGTGGCTTAAGTGCGATGTTCCTTTGACTTGCGGTATTCAAGTCATCTTGATCATGGAGACTTATGCTTTGACATCTTAAGCAAACATCTCTAAGGAGATGTGGACCCGGGATGATTGGGTATAAGTCTAAGTGATAGAAGGTGTTTGAATAGCCTATAAAGGATTCACCACTCCTTGCGAGGAGATGTATACCCATGGCCTCTCGTCGGATTGTTACTAAAGTCTTTGGCCAAAGCATTACATGTTTAGAGTAAGGTACTCTTCGATACATGTGGAGTAACTAGAATCTGTAGGACGAGGAAATGATACTTGGGCTAGGTGTGACGTAGTCAGCCTAGTGGGGACTGACACAATAGACCATGTCCTGAACCAAGTGGGTATAAGATGAGTGAAGGGAATGGGGCACGAATCATTCGAGCTGCTGAAGGGTTTCAGAAATAGTTCTGGATCAACCGTTGATCTTTTCGGTTAATTGGTGATCATGATGTACTACTCGGTGCCACTCATGATCTTTCAATAATTAATGGTTAATTATAGACGGCAAACATAAACCAAGAACCTATTTGGTCACACGCACAACGAGCGTAATCAAAAGGATTTAAAACGAGCTTGAGAATGGGATTCTCAGACCGAGAGAAACTAGGTTTGGTTGGACCAAACATAAAGCGAGCATGAAATCGTTTCAGTCGCAATGGAAGCATGGATGGGCCGAGTCTTATGAAGACGTAATGGATGAACGAAAATGGTTTGGTTCTAATCAAATGGATGAGAATAAACCAAAGGGTTTGGTTTATTTTAAACGAATGAACCAAAAGTTTGTTCGGTTCGTTTTAACTTAAAATAAACCATCATGGTTTGGTTTATTTTAACTTATCTTAATGGAGCGGGTTAACGGGCCTAATGGTTATGATCCAATAACCATTAAGAGAAGTAGTTCTCTATAAAAGAGGGCTTAAGGGATAATTAAGCCCTAATCCAAAAAACCTTGCCCTAAGGTTGCCGCCCACCTCATCCTTGGAGATTTGGGCGCCAACTCTAGGTGTGCCGCCCAGCTCCTTGTGCCGCCATCCAGCTCCTTGCTGGCGTCCAAGCTTCAGCCGGTGAACCCTCCGGCGACCCTCCGGTGATCTTCCTAGGCCTCGGTGAAAAGGTGAGCACTTGGCTTCCTTGTTTTGGCCGGCGCCTACTCCTCCACCAAGCTGTCCAGTTTTCTCGACAGCTTCTTCTCCTTCCGCCGGAGCGTCGCTTTGGACGACGGTTAGAGCTCGACAGCGGCTAACTTATCGGGATTTGATCTCCGGTAATCCTCTGAGGGTGGAGGACGGCGATTCACAATCGGTTGACGAATACCTCTCCGGAGAAGCGAAGTTTTGAGGACTCGCTTTGGATCCGAATTTGGATTCGATCGTGATCATCTCTCGATCACGCCGCCTTCAACACGAGGCTAGTAACCCATACGTAAGATGAAGCTCGTGGCTTAGCGAAGTCATCCCGAGGAACTCGGCGTGGATACGGATAGAGACGATTCTAGCGAGGATCGGGTTGATGTCGTTCCGCTACACACGCCATCTGAAAGGTATAACGTAGATAAATTTCCTTTATTGCAAATTTAAATTTACGGTTATGTCTACACTTGTTGTAATATGCATGTATGTTGTGTGTTGTAATAAATGTAGATTTATTATTTTTATTGCTTCATTGTGTTCATGTTTAGGAAACATGATCGAACACACACATCGCCATGGTTTAAACCCAATAGTGGTATCGAGCAGTTGTGTTTCACATAATCGTAAAAATGGTTTTGCGATAGTCATAATGTATTTCTGGAAATTTTTAATTTTGGAAATTTAGAAGTATTTATGGAAATTTTTCAATTTTGGAAAGTCTAGAAGTATTTATGGAAATCTTCCACTTTTGGAAAGTTGAAGTATTTATGGAAATTGATATTTTCCATAAATAAAATATTTGATTAGATTCTGAAATTTGTTTCCTAATTTAATCATGATTTGATTTGGGAAATCAAATCTTAAAATATTTTATTTCCATAAGTAGTTTTAATGATTTAGGAAATTGGTTTCTAAATAGATTTTCCTTAATCAAATAATTCCATGAATAAAATATGTGATTAGATTTGGAAATTTGTTTCCTAATTTAATTATGATTTGATTTGGAGAATCAAATCTTAAACATATTTTACTTCCATAAATAGTTATGACATATAAGGAAATTATATACATGACATAATTGTATGCCATGTAATTGCATTAGATGCATAACATTATGTCATGCGTGTCGTGACATGTAGATGTATGTCATGTATGTCATGCCATGTAGATAATAGTTATTTGCATGCAAAGAGGATCAGATATAAAAACCCTTAAACAATATTAAAGCCTACACCTTCCATTAATATGGTTAGAACCAGAGTTCCGTTTCTTGTTTGGGTTGTTAGACTTTCTCCAAGCCCGGCTCGAACCCGAACATGTTCAAACCATGGAATAGTTTAATACTAATATGGTAAGAGTCAGAGGTCAATCGTTAGCTTTGGTTGTTGGACTCTCTCCAAGCTGGGCTAATTGGTTGAATGCGCTCTAACCATATTAAAACTATTTCCTATTAATGGGTTGGCTTTAACCCGAGCATCGGCTTGTTGGACTCTCTCCAAGGTCGATGTAAAGGAGGTGAAGTTGGGTGCTATGCATATGATGCATACTTGTTAATGTGTTAACAACCCGATGTATGTGTGAACATTCAATTAGTTGATAGCACATTGTGATAGTTGCATATACGTGATATGCAATCGGTATAGTTGATACCTACCGTCGTAGTTATGAATGGCTTGTTGGACTCTCTCCAAGGTTGTTCATATATATGATGGATATCGGCCCATTCGGAGATGGACCTACGATCTCCCGAAGTGATTTTGGGGTTTTTGAAATTCGAAAAATGAATGGGATTTATAAATATATATTGATGCATTTTAAAATCATTTTCTAATATATGCTCGTTTTGTATTTCTAGGTCAATAAATTGATCATGACGTCTTTGAATTTGCGCACTATTTTGGATTCGAACAAACTGACTGGGCCTAACTTCCTGGACTGGCTTAGAAACCTAAGAATTATTCTCAAGGCGGAAAAGCTTGCATATGTTCTTGAAGAGCCTCTTCCTGACCGTCCTAAGGACGATACAACTCCAGACCAAATGTTGGTCTATCAGAAGCATGTGGCAGATTCTGAGCTGGCGAGTTGCATCATGCTAGCGGCGATGGTACCTGAGCTGCAAAAGCAGCATGAGCATATGGATGCTAATACTATAGTCTTCCATCTTCATGAGTTGTTCGATGAGCAAGCGAGATCCAAAAGGTTCGAGGTCTCTAGGCTCCTCTTCACCACGAAGATGCAAGAATGTTCGTCTGTAGTACAGTTTATGCTAAAGATGAACGGGTACATCGAGCGGCTAGCTACCCTCGGTTTTGTGATGGATCATGAGTTAAGTATTGACTTAATTCTGCATTGTTTGCCCTAGTGTTTCTCGCAGTTTGTGATGAACTATCGGATGAACAAATTGGAATCCACCATTCCCGAGCTCCTCAATTTGCTGAAGACTGTGGAGCCTTCTGTGAAGTATGAGGAGAAGGCGGTTCTGTTAGTTAATTCCTCAAAGAAAGGTTCTAAGAGGAAGGCAAAAGAACAGAAGAAAGGAAAGAAAAAGGCAAAGAAGGCGGAACCAGCGCAAAAGGGCACTTGCCATCACTGTGGCAAGGAAGGCCACTAGCGAAGAAACTACAAGATTTATCTTGAGTCCATGAGAAGAAGAAGGCATCTGATGCCCCATCCTCTTCAGGTATCTTCGTTATTGATTGTCATTCTATTTCCTTAGACACTTGGGTATTGGATACTGGGTGTGGCTCACATATATGTAATGACATACAGGGGCTAAGGAATAGAAGAAGACTTGTCGAGGGGAGAGTCAAATTTACGAGTTGGCAATGGAGCAAAGGTTGCTGCGCCATCGAACTTATTTTTGAAGCTCCCTAGTGGACTAGTCTTAGAATCGACAATTGCTATTATGTTCCTTCTCTAATAAAGAACATTGTTTCTATTTCGCTTAAATAGAAATGGTTTCCATTTGACGTTTAGTAACAATTGTTGTTATATAACTTTGAATGGCGTACTTTATGGAACAGGAACTTTGAGTAATGACATTTATACGTTGGACGTATCCAGTGACATTTTCAATATCGAAGCGAGCAACAAGAGTGCTCGAAAGGATAATCAAATAGACTCCTATATGTGGCATTGTCGTCTTGCCCATATAAGCAAGAAATGCATGTCCGAATTACACCGATGTGGAATTCTGGAATCGTTTGAATTGGATTCATACGATACATGCAAATCATGCTTAAAAGGCAAGATGACTAAGTTACCTTTTACTGGAAAAGGTGAACGAGTGGGAGAGTTACTAGGTCTAATACATACTGATGTATGTGGACCTATGTCAACTCAAGCATTAGGAGGCTATAACTACTTCATTACCTTCACCGATGATCACTCACGGTTTGGGTATGTGTTCTTGATGAAACACAAGTCTGAAGCCTTTGAAAGGTTCAAAGAGTTCAGAAATGAAGTAGAGAAACAACATGACAAGTGTATTAAAATACTTCGATCGGATCGAGGTGGTGAATACTTGAGTCAGGAGTTTCTTGATTATCTAAGAGACAATGGTATATTGTCTCAATGGACTCCGCCATATACACCATAGCATAATGGTGTATCTGAGAGGCGTAATCGGACCTTGTTGGACATGGTCAGGTCAATGATGAATCA
Source organism: Wurfbainia villosa (assembly GCA_025175895.1). Lineage (NCBI taxonomy): Eukaryota > Viridiplantae > Streptophyta > Magnoliopsida > Zingiberales > Zingiberaceae > Wurfbainia > Wurfbainia villosa. The sequence goes on from CM045988.1 coordinate 28,670,995, forward strand.
TGCGACTCTTCCCAAGTCCTTTTGGGGCTATGCACTTCGCATGCTTGTTTACTTGTTAAACAGAATGCCTACCAAGGTAGTCTCAACTACTCCATATGAGATATAGAATGGTAAGAAACCTCATGTATCTTACTTGAAGATATGGGGTTGTCCTGCTTATGTGAAGCGGACTGTATCAGACAAATTGGATGCTAAGTCTGATAAATATCTATTTGTTGGATACCCTAAGGAAATAAGGGGTTACCAATTCTATCATCCTGTGGAACAAAAGGTGTTTGTTTCAAGGCATGCTGTGTTTCTAGAGAAAGAGTTTCTCTTGCAAGAAAACAAAGGGGGAGTGTCGCCGAGCTTGAGGAGGCTTGAGAGACTCAAATAGACATTAATGACCACAACTCATAGTGATGAGCAATCAATGGACCTTATAACACCACATCTTCGTAGATCCGGTAGAACACGCAATATTCCCGAGAGATATGGATTTCTCGTAAGTGAATCGAACGACGTGTTACTCATTGATGATGAGGAGCCTACCGCTTATGAAGAAATCGACAAGTTCAGAAGGGATAAGTGGCTTGGTGCCATGAAGTCGAAATGGATTCCATGTATGAAAACCAAGTTTGGAACTTGGTTGACCCACCAAGGGATAAAGCCTATAGGGTGCAAGTGGGTTTTCAAGAAGAAAACCGACATGGATGGTAATGTGATTACCTATATATATTGGTGGCGAAAGGATATCGCCAAAAACAAGGTGTTGATTATGACGAAACCTATTCGCTCAGAGCTATGCTTAAATCCATTCGGATGCTCCTGGCCATAGCGGCTCATTATGATTATGAGATATGGCAGATGGATGTGAAAACAATTTTCCTTAATGGAAACCTGCTCGAGGACGTGTATATGATATAGCCCGAGGGTTTCACATCCTGATAAAACCAAGGTCAAGATGGACCATTTATGGATTGAAGCAAGCATCCAGGAGCTGGAATATCCGTTTTGATGAGACAATCAAAAAGTTTGATTTCTCACAAAATCCAGACGAACCGTGTGTGTACAAGAAGGTTAGTGGGAGTGCAGTCGTGTTCCTAGTATTGTATGTCGATGACATACTACTTATAGGAAACGATGTTTTAATCTTACAGTCAGTGAAGGTTTGGTTATCCAAGACATTCTCTAAGAAAGGCCTGGGAGAAGCAACCTACATCCTCGGGATTAAGATCTATAGAGATAGATCGAAACGGTTGCTTGGTCTTTCGCAGTCTACATATATAGACCGAGTGCTAAAGAGGTTTAGCATGTCGGAATCCAAGAAAGGTTTCTTACCCATCGTGCATGGGGTACACCTTCAAGTCTATGTGTCCGCACGTGTAAGATTTAGAGGATTTGCATGAGTAAGATTCCTATGCATCCGCAATAGGATCTATCATGTATGCTATGTTATGTACAAGGTCCGTATAAATGACGCTCCGAGTGTCATGAGCAGATACCACCGATCCAGAATGGATCATTGCAAGTTAAGACGATTCTTAAGTACTTGAGAAGAACTAAGGATGTGTTCCTAATATATGGAGAAGGGACATGGTGATACTGGTATACGAATGCGGTTTCAAACAGACAAGTATGATTCCTGTCTCGATCGGATCGTGTTCACCTTGAATGGGCGCAGTGAGTTGGAAAAGTTCCAAACAAGAGATCAGAGCGGATTCTACCATCGAGGCAGAATACATTGCGGCAGCAGTGAAAGGAAGCGGTTTGGATCAAGAAGTTCATTCATGAACTTGGTGTGATTCGGGCCATTGTTGAAGCAATACCGGTCTACTGCGACAACAATGGAGCAATTGCACAGGCAAAAGAGCAAAGGTCTCATCAACGATCCAAACATGTGCTTCGCGCTATCATCTTATCAGAGAGATCATCAGTAGGAACGAAATACAAATCGAGAAAATTCCCACTGAAAGGAACTTAGCGGATCCCTTGACTAAAGCATTACCTCAAAATAAGTTTGAGGGTCATGTTCGAGCTTATGGTATTGGATACCGTAGCGATTGGCATTAGGCCAAGTGGGAGTCTGTTAGTAATATAAGAGAGATGTCCTAAGGCAATTGCCTTATGTATGAACCATTTATATGATAAATGAAGATTCACTATTTGAGTATACATGTTTTATGTATTTGATTGGATCTTAAACTCATTTACTGAATGTCCACGATACGATTCACAGCATGAGAGAATTTGTGATTGGATCACAACTAGTGAGTATCTCTACATGTGTAATTGTGATGTATCGGAATTATCCCTAATCGATGAATTGATGGATTTGGACACCATCAATTCTGTCGAGACTAGCACGAGGTATACTCTTTGGTGTATCCAAGCAGCTGATTCTCGCTGGCTGGAGACATAGTGATGTCCGGAGTTAATCATGGATGATAGTTATGGTAACTAGTTCCTTGGAGTGACCAGCCGTAAGACTTCATATGATTCTATGCATATATAGATATGTCAATGAAGTTCTTACTGTGGCTTAAGTGCGATGTTCCTTTGACTTGCGGTATTCAAGTCATCTTGATCATAGAGACTTATGCTTTGACATCTTAAGCAAGCATCTCTAAGGAGATGTGGACCCGGTATGATTGGGTATAAGTCGAAGTGATCGAAGGTGCTTGAATAGCCTAAAAAGGATTCACCACTCCTTGCGAGGAGATGTATACCCATGGCCTCTTGTCGGATTGTTACTAAAGTCTTTGGCCAAAGCATTACATGTTTAGAGTAAGGTACTCTTCGATACATGTGGAGTAACTAGAATCCGTAGGACGAGGAAATGATACTTGGGCTAGGTGTGACGTAGTCAGCCTAGTGGGGACTGACACTATAGACCATGTCCTGAACCAAGTGGGTATAAGATGAGTGAAGGGAATGAGGCACGAATCATTCGAGCTGCTGAAGGGTTTCAGAAATAGTTCTGGATCAACCGTTGATCTTTTCGGTTAATTGGGGATCATGATGTACTACTAGGTGCCACTCATGATCGTTCAATAATTAATGGTTAATTATAGACGGCCAACATAAACCGAGAACCTATTTGGTCACACGCACAACGAGCGTAATCCAAAGGATTTAAAACGAGCTTGAGAATGGGATTCTCAGACCGAGGGAAACTAGGTTTGGTTGGACCAAACATAAAGCGAGCATGAAATCGTTTCAGTCGCAATGGAAGCGTGGATGGGCCGAGTCTTATGAAGACGTAATGGATGAACCAAAATGGTTTGGTTCTAATCCAATGGAGGAGAATAAACCAAAGGGTTTGGTTTATTTTAAACGAATGAACCAAAAGTTGGTTCGGTTCGTTTTAACTTAAAATAAACCATCATGGTTTGGTTTATTTTAACTTATCTTAATGGAGCGGGTTAACGGGCCTAATGGTTATGATCCAATAACCATTAAGAGAAGTAGTTCTCTATAAAAGAGGGCTTAAGGGATAATTAAGCCCTAATCCAAAAACCCTTGCCCTAAGGTTGCCACCCACCTCATCCTTGGAGATTTGGGTGCCAACCCTAGGTGTGCCTCCCAGCTTGTTGTGTCGCCGTCCATCTCCTTGCCGGCGTCCAAGCTTCAGCCGGTGAACCCTCCGGTGACCCTCCGGTGATCTTCCTAGGCCTCAGTGTTTAGGTGAGCACTTGGCTTCCTTGTTTTGGCCGGCGCCTACTCCTCCACCAAGCTGTCCAGTTTTCTGGACAGCTTCTTCTCCTCTCGTCGGAGCATTGTTTGGACGACGGTTAGAGCTCCGACAGCGGCTAACTTACAGGGGATTCGATCTCCGGTAATCCTCTGAGGTGGAAGACGAAGGATTCGTCAATCGGTTGACGAATACCTCTCCGGAGAAGCGAGTTTTGAGGACTCGTTCTGGATCCGAATTTGGATTCGGATCGTGATCATCTCTCGATCATGTCGTCTTCAACACGAGGCTAGTAACCCGTACGAAGACGAAGCTCGTGGCTTAGCGAAGTCATCCCGAGGAACTCGGCGTGGATACGGATAGAGACGATTCTAGCGAGGATCGTTTCGGTTGATGTCGTTCCCGCTACACGTCATACGAAAGGTATAACGTAGATAAATTTCCTTTTATTGCAAATTTAAATTTATGATTATGTCTACACTTGTTGTAATATGCATGCGTGTGTTGTGTGTGTTATAATAAATATAGATTTATTATTTTTATTGCTTCCGCTGTGTTCATGTTTACGAAACGTGATCGAACACACACATGTCGCGGTGCCGGAAACCCAACATATCCTCTGTGACATGCGGTGCAGTGACATGTGGTATATCCTCTTGTACCGGTGGTACTAAAGAAGTGACTTCCCTTTTTAATTCCTCTAGAACAATTTTACTCTTGGGCTTGTGGCTCATCACATAGTCTTACTCTAGAAATCTGGCGTTCGTGCTAACGATCAGCTTCTGATCTCTAGGACTATAAAACAAACCACCCTTCGTTCCTCTAGGATAGCCAACGAACATGCGTACTTATGTACGAGGTTCCAATATACCAGCATCTGCCTTCAGCACATGTGCTGGACTCCCACATATCCGAATATGTCTTAGACTAGGCTTTCGCCCAGTCCACAATTCTGTGGGAGTAGAAGGCACTGATTTAGATGGAACCAAGTTCAGAATGTACACCGCCGTATCTAGAGCATATCCCCATAACGAATCCGGCAACTCAGAATAACTCATCATCGATCTAACCATCTTCATTAGAGTCCTATTCCTTCGCTCTGCTACACCATTCTGCTGGGGTGTGTCAGGTGCAGTCAATTGGGATTGAATCCCAGCCTCTAATAAGTAGTTCCTAAACTCTCCCAAGAGGTACTCACCACCACGATCAGATCGTAGTGTCTTGATACTTTTACCTTGACGTTTCTCCACATCAGCCTTTAATTCTTTGAACTTGTCAAAGCATTCAGACTTGCGGCGCATCAGGTAAATGTATCCATGTCTTGAGTAATCGCCTATAAAAGAGATGAAATACTCAAAACCACCTCTAGCCTGGATAGACATAGGACCACACAAATCAGAATGAACCAATTCTAACACATCTTTGGCTTTATACCCCTTGGCCTTAAAAGGCCTCTTGTTCATTTTACCTTCCAAGCATGATTCACAGGTTGGGAAATCCTTCACCACTAATGAACCTAAAGGTCCATCAGCTATCAACCTTTGAATTCTGTTTAGGTTAATATGACCAAGCCTAAGATGCAAAAGATATGTTTGGTTAATCTTCGAAGGTTCTTTTCTGTTTTTAGAATTAGAAGATGAGTTATTAATTTCAATTTGCATCGTGGGAGGATTTTGTTCAAGTGTGTATAAATTTCCTATCAATGCACCCGAATAGATAATGTCCCTATTCCTTCTTATAACAACTCTGTCATTAAAAGAAATAGAATATCCATTCATAAATAATTTAGAAATCGAAATTAAATTCTTTCAAAATAAGGGTACATAAAGGCAATTCTTAAGAACTAAAAGTTTATTTTTCTCAAAAGATAAATGAACATCTCCCACTGCAACAACCGCCACCTTCGTGGCATCGCCCAAGTACACGGTAATCTCCCCCTCAGCCAATCATTTGGTTTCCTGGAACCCCTGCAAAGTATTGCAGACATGATCAGTGGCTCCCGTATCTACACACCAGGTGCTGGTAGATAACACCGCTAAACATGTTTCAACGACTAGACCAAAAGATATACCTTTGTTCTTGCGGTTGGGGCAGTCCTTCTTCCAGTGTCCAGTCTGCTTACAAGTGAAGCACTTGCCTTTCGACTTCTTCACTCCTCCCTGAGTACCTCCCACCACCTTCGTCCCAGTTTGTTTGTTCTTCTTCTTTCCTTTCGGCTTAGAAGTAGAAACCTTTTGGGTCACCATGGCATGTGCCTGAGCACTCTGACGAAATAGCCCCTCTGCCACCTGGAGTTCTGTTAGAAGTTCCGCCAACGAATACAACCTCTTGTTCATGTTGTAGTTCAGGCGAAACTGCTCAAAACTCCTAGGTAGAGACTGGAGTATGATATCGACCTGGGTTTCCCCATCTATCTCAGCTCCTAGGACCTCCAGCTCATTCAAATGAGCCATCATCTTGAGAACATGATCCCTCATGGGTGTTCCCTTGATCATGGTGGTCATCATCAAGTTTCTCATGGCTTCTTGCCTCGCAGCCCGATTCTGGTGTCCAAAAAGCTCCTTAAGATTGAGCATCATGTCATAAGCTGTGGGCATGGCTTGATGCTGATGTTGTAGTACATTTGGCATACATGTCAAAATGTAACACCGCGTCATCTCATTGGCCTTTACCCACTTCTTATAACTCTCTTTCTCCTTTTCCCCAAAATCTTCTACAGGCTTAGGAGGGCACTCTTCGAGGAGTACATATTTGTATTCCTCAGCAGTCAAGACAATGTCTAGATTCCTCTTCCAATCAACATAGTTGGGTCAGGTAAGTTTGTTCTCTTTCAGTATCACAGCAAGTGGGTTGAAAGTCATTTTGAAAGAAAACCTAAGAATCACATAAATCAAAACATTAGATTTCAAAAAATTATTGATTCCTCAAACAATAAAATTTTAAAATGAACCAACACCTCAAAATACCGAGAATATCGTATGCCACGATAGTGTGGACGTATACGAATTCTACATTTGTAAGACGAGGGTTTACCCATTAATTTTACTATCTTGTCAACCTAACTTTTTGACAAGTAAAATTAATAGTTGGTTCCTCTTTGGCCCTACAAATAAAAGTAGTGACTCCGATGGGGAGGATACTTATATTTGTATCTAAGTGTTCACCATTACTCGGTACCAAGGAAATTATCTCGGGTTATGTGCCTTCTGTTGGTGCAATCGGCCCAGGTCACGATTGACCAGACTCGAGTTTGACTCGAGTGATGTTTTGATTTTTGACATAGTATGTTTGACATTGATGTCGGTTAATGTTTTGGGGAGATTGTTTATACAATCGACCCAGGTTATAATTGACCAGACTCGAGTTTGACTCGAGGGAGACTTTGATGGTTGACTAGGGTTGACCATGTGATTATGGGAAAGTCCATGCATGGGTCTTGGAAAGGTAAAGTCCAAATCATGGGTCCTTGGCATGGAAAGTCCAAGTGGGACACTTGGCATTTGGGAAAGTCCAAATCTTGAGTACTTGGCACAAGGGAAGTCCAAGCATGGGTCTTGGCATGGAAAGTCCAACATGGGTTGGCAAGGGAAAGTCCAAGCTTGAGTCTTGGCATTTGAGAAGTCCAAGGGGTTTGATATTGGCGGCATAAAGTCCAAGGGTGAAGTCTTGGCAGCATAAGTCCAATGGTTGGCGGCGTAAAGTCTAAGCGGAGTCTTGGCGACCTAAGTCCAATGTGCCTTTGCGGTGTAGACACCGTTAGCATAACATAGCCAATGGAAGCACTTGAAGGCTAGCACGATGGATGAACAAGTCATGGATGACTTGGAGGGATCCTAGAGGCGTGAGGCTGATGGAGGTGGCTAGAAGGCTTTGGTCTAGGCTAAGGGTTGTCTAGCAAGTATGGGGGCACCATACTTGGGTTAAAACCTCATGTTTGAGGTTGGCAATCGACTGACATTATGACCGGTTCGACTGCCGTGAGTCGACTTGAGTTCGACTGCCGGCTTGAGGCTAAAAGTGTGCTGGCAGTCGATTGCTCATTGGTAGCAGTCGACTGTTGGGCTAGTCAGTCGACTACCATGGATGACAATCGACTGATGGTTCGACCATGAGCACAGAATGCTCTGTAGCCGACTGTGCAGTCGGCTACGGGCACTGGCAGTCGACTGCCAATGTTGGCAATCGACTGCCAAGAGATCCGTTAGAACTTGTCCAACGTAGATTAAGCCGTTGTCTCACAGCTACAGTGTTGGCAGTCGACTAGGGCCTTATGACAGTCTACTGCCAGGCGGAAATCCAGCCAGATGGAGGATAAAAGAAGTTGTTCGTGGAAGGCTCAAAACATGTGTTTTCTTTGGCGATTTGAAGGGCAATAGTTGGTGCTCTTTCAGTCATTCAAGGCTAGTCCAAGGCAACAAAAAAGAAGCAATCTAATGGCATTTGTAAAGTGATTTCATTACATGTATTGCATTGTATTTCATTCTAATTGCTTGTTGTACTTAGTTTATTGTTGTAAACTGTTGTACGAGGTTTCTCCACCTCCGACTTGTGTCGAGAAGGAGTTATTTGTGATTAGTGAGTGTGTGTGCATCACTAGAGCTTTTTAGAGCTCAATCTGTGGAGTATGAACCATTCAGTTCCGAACCACGTTATATCTCGTGTTGTGAGTTGTGTTTGTTTTTATTTCGTTATTGTATTATTTCTATTTCCGCTGTGCTAACAAAATTATAGAGACAAATGCAACGAATTCCATCATCGTACCATCACGCGACGCTATTCACCCCCCTATAGCGACCTCAAACCTCCTACAATTGGTATCAGAGCCCGGGGATCTTCTACGGATTAACCGTCGGGAGCTAAAGAACCTAGAGGGAAGATGGAAGTTCAAGAGCAACTAGGATGGGATATCAACACTCCGATCCCGTACACCTTCTATGGACAAGAAGGGTTTAGGCAATGGAGCACACGGACCGAAGACTTCTTGATGATGAGGGATTTTGAAGAGTGGTCCATTTTGATGGAAGGGTTCCAATTTCCAAGAGGGCCTAAAGGAGGGTTCCTCAAAATGAAGAAGTGGACCGAAGAACAACTCTGAGAATTCGAGAGGATTAATAAGGTAATCAAATTTTTGATGGATTTGATCCCTAATGATATCTTGTGTAGCCTAGGTGAATACAAGGACGCCAAGGAATTTTGGAATGAATTGGCAAAATATTATGAAAACCCTCAACCGGTCCAAGAAAAAGAAGAAGATGTAGATTGCTCATCGGTTCAATCGGAAGAGGTCGAAGAAGCAAGCTCTTCCACACAAGAAAGTGAGGATTCGGAAGTTGAAGAAGAGTCAACAACCGGGTCAAGATGAGAGTGTGAAGAATTGGAGGTTGAGAGGCCATCAGCTTCCAAGGAGGAGGTAGAAGTGGATGAAGCCTCCACCTCTAGGATTGAGGGGGAGGAGAGAGAATCCACAACATCGGAGCAACAAGAAGAACCATCTACATCCGGTAGAGAGGAAGAGCAAGCTCAAGAGATCCTCACCACCACCATTGACTTAGGTAACTCAAGAAATTAAATTTTAAATAAAAATCATATAATTTGCCTTGAGTGTAGGCAATCCGGATACTACAAGAGTAAGTGTCCGAAAAGAGTAAGAAAACTCCTCCGACACCAAGACTTCAAGAAAAATCAAAAGATGTCGGTATCCCCACTAAAAGAAGCAAAGAGCATATCATATGCTTCAAATGCAACTCAAAGGGGCATTACTGGAGTCAATGCCCTAGGGGGAAGAAGAAGGGGCAAGAAGGAGCATTACAAGTAGGGGGAGCTTCTATAGCTAACCCTAAGGTATATTTAAACAATGCTTGTTCTTTAAATTCTAGTCAAAAGCAAGCTAGGAATAATTTTAATAGTCTTGCTCTTTATCATAAAGAGCATGCTAGAAATAGAGAATTTTGTTTAGGAGTCAAAAATGTCTACCTTTAAAAGAAGGAGAAATTTGGGACTATTGTCCCTATAAACGTTCTTCCTAGGGATTCTATTAGGAAAATAGGAGAACACTTAGACCTTAATCCTAAATGGACTAGACACATGCCTTGGATGTTCCATGCCCAAAGACAAAATCAAAATTCTAAAATTGGGCAATTAGAATTAGAGAACCAAGCCTTGAGATCAAGGCTTGAGAAATTAGAAAAGACCCTCAAAATTATACAAAATCAAATGCAAGGGTCTAATGGTCAAATTCAAGGGTCAAAACCTCAAAGTCACCATCTAGGACCCAAGAAACAAAAGTCAATTAAGGGCAAGAAGGGTTTGGGTCACAAACCTAAGCCTAAGATGACTTATCATAATGTTCAATTAGATTATGGAACACAAACTAGGTCTAGGAAGACCAAGGTCAATAGGGAAGTCATACCTAGAGTTGACCAAGGTTTGTGCCTAGTGGCTAAGGTTTCAAGGAAACCTAGGGAAGCCACTAAGAAAGTTGCAAGGGGAGTTACCCCTAGAGTCAACCATGACAAGACCCAAATGACAAAGGCTAATAACCCTAGAAAGGGTCATTAGGAAGGTATCTAGGGAGGTTATCCCTAAGGAATATCTAATTAACCCACGGAGCTCAAATCGGTTTTGGGTTCCTAAGAGCATGATTGATTCACGCTAGATGCGGTTATGGTGTGCCAACCTTGATTGGATGGGTAGTTAACTCAACCATGGCAAAGGTGGCACTTTAGGCAATTTTCAAGGTTATGGGTACCTTGGAAATAAGTTTGATATTTAATCCTAAAAGATTTTAGGATGTGCCAATATTATTTGAGAAGTTTGATAAAATGATTAAATTGGCCAATTTAGGTTTAGAGGTCTTAATGTGCCATTTTGGGTTTTTGGCACATTTGGGAGAATTTAGGTTTATTTGGCAAAATGAACTTAATCCCAACAAATGGAAATTAATATTAAAATTTAGGTATTATTATACCTATACTTTCTATATGTCATGCTTTGATTGCCATATGTCATGTCATGACATCATGTTTATTTTTAATCATTTTATATGTCATGATTATGTTTAGGATTAAGGTTTTAAATGTCATGTGTTTTTAGATTTCATCTTATGCCATGACATCATGATTATGAGCATATTCTTATTTATATCATTTCTAATGCCATAATCATTCATGCATTTAAGATAATTTGGTTAAAATTGATTTAAGGACAATGGCATGACTTGGAGTCCCATTTATAAGGGAATTAAGTAGAGTTGCCTTAGAAAAATGCATGAAACCCTAGATTAAATGAACCAAAACCCACATCTCACATCCAATTGACATGTATGTGTATTTATACACCATAGATACATGTGAGATGCAAGGATATGAGTTAAGTTCAAGGTGCATAGTTTTTGCATCTAGATGAACTAAAACTCATTCTTAACCAACAAGTGGATCATTGGGAAAGCTTGTGTACAAGTCATGTACATAGAGTCAAGGAATATGATCTAAAATAAGGTTTTGAAAACATTTTAAAATCATTTTGAAAAACCTTGGTGAAGTCTATCTTTTGATAGCAATCACCATTGATAGAGTTGATACAAAATAGGGCCAAAATATTGAAAATTTCAATGGTTTTGAGTTTTGCATCAAACTCACTATTTTATGGGTAAAATAATTTTTAAATATTTTTCACCCATTGTATTACCTATAAGTAATATACGTATGAATTTTAATGAATTTTCAAAATACGTAGAATTAATTATGACTTTTCAAAATTCGATTCTGATAGTTGAAATTCGAGAATTTCAGTTATCAGTTGACTGCCACTTATTGGAAGACGACTGATGCTATGGCAGTTCGACTGATTACTATTAGGAGTTGACTGCCAGGTTTGATTTTGGGTTAACAAGGTTTGTTTAGCCTAATTTTGGCTATGGTAAGGTTTCCTAACCACTCATAACCCGAGGATATGCTTTGGGAAGCATTATAAAGGGTGAAAGTCCATTGGATACGGATTAGGAGAGGTGTTAGGTCAAAGTATCAAATTTAAGGGTGGAAGAGTTCATGTTTGAACTTTGAACCTTAATTTTGATGGTTTAGAGTTCCTATTGGCTTAGGGACCTCCCAAGGATATTGTTGGTGCAATGGTCAAGTGAGAGCAAGCCTTTAGGGGGAGGTATCCATCATGGGATGATGGATGTGTTTTTCTTCTTAAAGGAGGAGAACTTATTGAGAGAGTGTCATCAATTGAGAAAATTGACGGGATTTTGAGAAACCCAATTTGGAAATTGGGAGAGAGTATAGGATTGCCTCTCTTGAGTGATATGGGACTTATCACTAGGAAGATGGTAGGCATCCTAGGTATTTTTGGATCAAGGGGGAGATTGTAAGATCTCATTGGGACATGAGACATTGACCTCCTTGGAGAGAAGACCTTTTAGATGTATGTCAAAAAGGGAGAGAAAGTGAAATTACCATTTTGGGAAATTGGTAAGGGAGTTTGAGTTAGGGGCCTAACTCAAGGTTTGTTTTGTAAAACATCAAAAAGGGGGAGATTGTTGGTGCAATCGGCCCAGGTCATGATTGACCAAACACGAGTTTGACTCGAGTGATGTTTTGATGTTTGACATAGTATGTTTGACATTGATGTCAGTTAATGTTTTGAGGAGATTGTTTATACAATCGACCTAGGTTATAGTTGACCAGACTCGAGTTTGACTCGAGGTAGACTTTGATGGTTGACTAGTGTTGACCATGTGATTATGGGAAAGTCCAAGCATGGGTCTTGGCAAGGTAAAGTCCAAGTCATGGTTACTTGGCATGGAAAGTCCAAGTGAGACACTTGGCATTTGGGAAAGTCCAAGTCTTGAGTACTTGGCACAAGGGAAGTCCAAGCATGGGTCTTGTCATGGAAAGTCCAACATGGGTTGGCAAGGGAAAGTCCAAGCTTGAGTCTTGGCATTTGAGAAGTCCAAGGGGTTTGATATTGGCGGCGCAAAGTCTAAGGGTGAAGTCTTGCCAGCATAAAGTCCAAGCGGAGTCTTGGCGGTGTAAGTCCAATGTGCCTTGGCGGTGTAGGCAACGTTAGCATGACATAGCCGATGGAAGCACCTGAAGGCTAGCGCGATGGATGAACAAGTCATGGATGACTTGGAGGGATCCGAGAGGCATGAAGCTGATGGAGGTAGCTAGAAGGCTTAGGTCTAGGCTAATGGTTGTCTAGCAAGTATGGGGGCACCATACTTGGGTTAAAACCTCAGCTCATTAGCGATCATTGAATCGATCGACCGCGCCATGGGCCGGCCGATCGATGGTTCGGCCACGAGCACAAAATGCTCCGTAGCCGACTGGGCAGTCAGCTATGGGCATTGTCAGTCGACTACCAATGTTGGATCTCGACTGCCAAGAGATCCGTTGGAACTTGCCCAATGTGGATTGAGCCGTTGTCTCATAGCTACAGTGTTGGTAGTCGATTGGGGCCTTATGGCAGTCGACTGCCAAGCGAAAATCCAGCCCGATGGAGGATAAAAGCAACTATTCGTGGAAGGCTCAAAACATGTGTTTTCTTGGGCGATTTGAAGGGGAATAGTTTGTGCTCTTCCAGTCCTTCAAGGCGAGTCCAAGGCAACCAAAAGCAAGTAATCTAAAGGCATTTGTAAAGTGATTTCTTTAATTGTATTGCATTGTATTTGCTTGTTGTACTTAGTTTATTGTTGTAAACTGTTGTACGAGGTTTCTCCACCTCCGACTTGTGTCGAGAAGAAGTTATTTGTGATTAGTGAGTGCGTGTGCATCACTAGAGCTCTTTAGAGCTCGATCCGTGGAGTAGGAACCATTCGGTTCTGAACCACGTTATATCTCGTGTTGTGAGTTGTGTTTGTTTTGTTTTGTTATTGTAATATTTCTATTTCCGTTGCACTAACGAAATTGTAGAGACAAACGCAATGAATTCCATCATCGTACGATCACGCGTCGCTATTCACCCCCCTCTAGCAGCCTCAAATCTCCTACACCTTCCGATGGGGAAGTGCACACATTCCTTAATAATTTCTTATAACCATATTTGACCTTGTGATCCGAAAACAAACTCATCCGATGGGGAGGAAGGCACTCAGAGCCGACGCGCAAGTTTGTTTGCATCACTTGTCAAATCGTAATGGAGGTCGTGGAAATTTATAAAAATTTCCCTCTCCCACTTAGTAATTTGAAAATTGAGAAATTTTCCTAGCCTACGACATGCATATCAAACAAAAAGCAATAAATATGAAAAATAAATTATTTTCCAACATTTAATGCTTTTGTCTTCAATATGTCTCCGTCAGCAACGCTTCTCATCCACTCCTCCTACGCCATGTACGAGCTGTCCGAAGATCCGAGCCGAGACTAAAATCTATTTTAATTTACATCAATCGATCCTATTCTCCATGAGGGAGTGTACATGAAATTTAGATCGAAAGTAAACTAAAATAAAAAGAGTGGCTAAACAATACCGTATCTAATTTACAAAAAATTAAATACTAGCCTCGTCAACCCCGAGGATTCAACAAAATAAACATTTACACACATACAATCACATACCCACATATGGCCATAATAGTCGGATCTTATGCCTGCAACTAAAGAGTTAAACTACGTATATCCTACTATTATCCGGCATATATAATATATGAAAAGTGCATAAAAATTAACCGAATCCTAAACACACAAAACTGGAAACCTTGGCTCTGATACCAATTGAAGGGTTTTGCTTATTGAGTCCGTGAGAGGAAACTTCGCTTCCCACTTCACCTTGGTTGTTTGTTCATGGTGATCCCATCGATGTCCCCGGATTAAAAAAATTTAATCCTAGACAAAAGGGATTGCCCAAACAATCAAGTCATCGCCGTGCTATTCGTTTAGAGAGGTCACTTGAACAAACTCGTTGTTCAAGTGACCAACCTCTATTCTATGAGGAGTCGCGGAATAGGCGATGTCTGATCGACTTTTGTATTTATGTTCGGGATCCAAGTATTATTTATTCACAAACATAATTTATCATGCTCATAATTGGAAAAACAAATACAAGAAAGTAACAAAAGAGAATAGTGAATAGGTATACCTCTCGATCTTCTAATGTATGACCTTCCTCCTTTCAGACGTCGTGTGGGCGATGATCTACCAAAAGTTGAAGCTCCTAGATCGGCAATCTTCCTTCCTTGCTCATTCCAAGCAAGAGGAAGATTAGAAACAAAGCTCTATTCCTTCTTTCAACCAACCAACAACCTCCAAGGAAGGAGCTTGCCGCCGACCAAGAAGGAGGAGGAGATTATGGTGGAAACCGGCCAAGACACCAAGGGAAAGCCCTATATCTTGTTTCCACCAACCAAGGAGAAGGGGAAGAGGGAGTTTGGACGCCGGTCAAGGGCTGGAAAGAAGGTTGTGGGCGCCAGCCATCAAAGGAGAGGAAGAAGAAAGGAAAATACTCCCTTATTTGGTGTCGCCCAAGCCTCCAAAACCCTATTCCTATCTCTCCTAATGGCCAACCATGGAAGAGGGGAAGAAGAATAGGATGAGCACCGGCCAAGGTAGAGGGGAGAAGTATATGTGCCGGCAATAACTTGAGAAGAAGAAGAAAGGGAGCTCTTCCTCATGTTGCCGCCCACCCCTATCTCCCAATCCCTAGCCGCCCAAACCTAATCCTAAACAAACTAGGATTCCTAGCCTTCAAAGGAAGCAAACCCTAATCCCCTAAGCCATCATCATGTTGCCGCCCACCCCTATCACATCCTTTTATAGAGTTAGGGATAAGCCATGATTTAATCTTCTCCATTGGTTCGAGGGATTTAATCTCAACCGTCGGATCTAGAGATTTAATCTCTACCTTTGGATCTAGAGTTTTGTTTTGATCCATTGGATCTAAGTTTCATGAGGTGTTAATAGGCTACATTAGGGAACGTGAGGAGGAGTTGGATCTTTGCCACCCATGGATCATGCACACATAAAGTCCGATCCACTAATGATAATCCAATCCACTAAAGGATTATCATTGATCTACCTCACCAACCCCCATAAGATAATATGGGCTCCATATATTATTTCTACATTTTCTCCCTGTGTTTAAGATCTCGAATGCCCGTCGATTAATTAATTTACTCACCATTAATTAATCAACATCTAACTCCATGAGTAGTACCACTCAACCTTTTCATCATGCCGGACCAAGTCCACCTGCAAGGTTTACATGATGAACCTTATGAGCTCCTCAAGGGGACATCATAATCCTAATATATAGGACACAATTTCCTCCTATAATCAACGACACACAATATAAATAATATCATCTCCCAACTTACCGAGCCTATCGATTTAATCTATAAATCTCTCCCATTGGTAAATCAAAGAGATGAATACTAAATATATGTGCCCGTTATTATATCGGGATTAAGAGCATGTACATAATAATATATGAGGTCTGATTCGATTATGTAGTCAGCAATAAATCGAATCACCTCTAAGTCGGTCTTGCTCAATACACACAAAGTGCACTAGTGTGATTCTATGGTCAAGACAAACCAATACCAAATCACACAACAACCATTCCAATGGTTTGTCCAAAGCCATCTCGGTTGTGAGCCTTTACTTATACTTTACAAGGAGCCGATAACATGATCTCCCGTGTGACACCACACACCATGTTATCTACAATGTAATGTCTTAGACAATATTGCATAACCATAAAAATATGCAAACAATGATCATGTGATTCTTATTTCAAAAATAAAGATGTTCATACAAAAGATAGACTTTTCAGTATACATCCCAACACCAATGTCTTCCGGCAAGATTTGATAGAAGATCCATCCAAAAGTAAGCCAATAAATCATGGGTGGCTTAAAACATTCATTCATATTCTTGAGCTATTAGGTGGTCATAAACTCTACAAGTCTAATGACTCTGCATGGTATTCCAGTTATCAACGATCACCCTAATTGAATCTCAAGAATTCCCTACAATGTCTCACAGAAAGTTATGCGGGGAAATACTCTCTCTCAACATCACTAACCATGATAAGTGATATATTATCACCCGAAGATTATTTTTTGCATCTTCCACCAAGTACCAGCCTGATCACGATAATGGTATATGCAACTAACTCTACTTCGTTTGTATAACATGAGTGAAGTACTCAAAATTACCTTCAAAGTTATACAAACCAGTACGAATGACTCAGGGATCAAAATCCCTATAAAACACCTTATACTAACACTCCGCTTGCTGTAGCAATAATAGTATGTTGGATCGAAGCGGATCGCTAGAGGGGGGGGGGGGTGAATAGCGATAAACTTTTACGAAATCGTTCGTTAAAACTCGTAGATAGATAATCTTGTGGAAAGATAAACAATAAATAAAAGAGACAATTCTTTTTACTTGGTTCGTAGCCTTCAGCTACTACTCCAAGGCCCTAGTGGTCCTTGACCATGCACGGAGGGCAAAATACTAAACGAACTCCTCCTCGTTGGAGGTAGGAGTTAATCGATACAATAAAGAACAAAACTTGAGGTAGAGGGACACTCCCCCTCTCCTCGTTAGGATAAAAGCTCCGAAAGAATTAAAGTAATAAACTGAAGTAAAAGCTTAAACCGACGTTACAAAAAGAAAAGAAGTTAAGACCTAGACGTCGGAGAAGAAGCGCCGTTACATCGGAGAGTTTTGTAACTGCGGAGGCTTTTGGAAGCTTAGAATTGTTGATGAAACCCTAGGTTAGGACCTCCTTTTATAGCCTTTGAGCCCCTCATCGAATGGGTCTTCAACCAATCACAAATGAACACATAACCTCCTTGAAAAGTGGTGATAAGCCTTGACTCCTCGAGGCTGATCCTTAGACCATCAGTCGACTGATGGCCATCATCGATGATGGTAGCATCGATCGATTCTTGACCTCGATTGATTGAGCGCGTCGAGTCCTCCAAGCTAGCAGTCGACTGATGCTTGCTGCAAGGCAAAGTTAGCTTAAAGAAAACATTATTTCGACGGCCTTCGACAGTCTGATCTCGACCTAGACCATCGATGGGATGTCTTTGGTCGGATCTACGCTTAAGACCATCCCCGTAAGGAGGATACGACCTCACTTATGCTCGCACACACGAGCTTACCTCGATACTTACCATGTCGCTTTTGCTTCCGGCCTTCCACTCGATTCCTTCGGCTCCCTCCGAAGTCACTCGAGTGTCGCCCGACCACCGCGGCTTCCTCCGGGTGTCGCTAGACTCGACTTTAGCACTTTTACGACACTCGATTCAGCTCGTGAGATAACGATATATCCTTGACTTTGCGTCTTTTGCCATAATCAAAATATAGGTTCGACTTAGGTGCCCCTGCACCAACATAGTATACACACCTAGTCCATTACCCCATGGGTAATGATCTGATTGGCACCATTAGTGAAAATCTATAAGATTGTAGTCTTTGATTTCCACAAGAAATGTGACGACTTGACTCCTATTTTTTGACTCGGTATCAATCGGCTCTCAAAGGTAAATCACCTTTTCGACACAGGTCCAAGACTCACAGACTCAACAGATCATTCTCGTGGTCAACTCATACCACAGGTACGAATAATAACCAACACACTATATGTTATTCCCTATTTAACCATTAAATACATAGCCAATAAAACTGAGGGTATAAACCCTAAAGGCAACTCCGGCTGGTCGCCTCGGTGAACGACCCCTACTACAAGTCGATACGGGTTTCATAACTCTAATTGTATACACCTGCTAATCAAGTTTAGATAAGTATCTACTAGGCTATAAGTTATCAGGAATTCTTACCTCGTGCTGCTTGGAGCTCAGGTCGTTGCCAGTCTCATCTCAAAAAACCAAAACCAAAACAAATCAACTCCCGAGAATCCATGACTCGACACAAAAACAACATTGTATGGCATCGTAGAACCTAGGGCTCTGATACCAATAAAGTTGTCACGCCCCGAGAGTATGCCGAATCGAAAATCAAACAGACAGTATCTCCCCTGTACATGGCAACATATCCTATTTATACAAGGCCCTTGGGCCCTCAATAGAAATACCATATACACTTGTAAACATATAACATAACAAAACACAGTGGAAATTAAGACAACCACAATACAACCACACACCATTCATACCGGTATGACTAACACCAAACTAAGAAAATGTCATAACAAAACCAGAAAGCACGGTACAGCAACAATAGTAGCCAACACTATAAATCATCACATAAAACAAAAGACATCAAAACATCAACAATAAATCCCAAAAGTAAGGACCCACGGAGTTGAGATGAGACGATGTCAGCCAGCGATGCTCCAAGCCATCACAAAGACTTTTACCTATTACATGGGTGATAGAAAAACCCAGGGTCCGTGGTGGTGAGTATAACTCAGCGGTAATATGAAAGAACATTTATATATATCAAATATCACATGTAATTCAATAATAACCTACAGGTACATCAGGTATACCAGCATAGTATATAAATACAAGCATATACTTTCTAACCAAATAAACAACGTAAAATGCATATATACCTGAAAGTCTGCTACACTACTTTGATCCAACCTAAGCATATATCCACAATATATAACATGAAGAGTAATATTAACTCTCACTATAATCATGATACAGGTCAAAGGTATCTAATGGTCCAACCAACAAGTATACAGGTATCCGACATAACCATATAATAGATGCGAGTAGCATGTATGCAGATGATGTACAACCAAATGCAGCAAGCATAGTACAATCAAATGCAACATCACAATAAGCATATATATATAGAATGCATCTATATATATACTAATCACAATGATATATATATATATATATATATATGGTAATATGCAAAATGCCATAAGATACGACAATGCAGCATGCATGGTCATGCCTGTGTACCCCTACTCGCTACCACGACCCCAGTGTGGCCTAGGTGGCACGACATGACAACTGTCCTAACTCAACACCAACCACTGCTCTAGAGTGGCCGAGTGGGCAATTTGATCAAGTAGCATATTAGGGTAAAGAGCTCGCTCCACAATGGGGGTCCCTGCTACGAGCCACTCCAACTAACACTACCTATGAGTGGTCGAGTGTCACGCACCCAGGACAACTACACGCAACTCCAACTACCACCGTCTGTAGTGGTAGAGTGCGGCACAACAAATGTTCTGCCCTCACACCAGTTACTCCTCCATGAGTAACCTGGGAGGCATGATGACTAACGACCCTCTCAACCACAAGGGAGACTATGTCGTCAGTATGCATGCAAATGAAAGGAATGCACAGTCACACATACAGACATCCACCACAGACTCTCTATTCTACAGAGATTCATACCAATCTGATCAACGCACTCTCTATCCTATAGAGAGTCGTACTCAACTGATCCTAACACTCTCTATTATGTAGAGAGTCGTACTCAATTGATCGACGCACTCTCTATCTTGTAGAGAGTCGTACTTAACTGATCCTATCACTCTCTATCGTGTAGAGAGTCATACCCAACTGATCGATGCACTCTCTATCCTATAGAGAGTCATAGATAACTGATCCTATCACTCTCTATCTTGTAAAGAGTCATACTCAATGATACACGCGAACCCGACCATAAACCTCACGACGGAGACCATCGAGGACACGAAACACGCGCTCGCGCTCAATACCCACAAGTGCATGGATGTTGTCAAGTAATAAAAGATTATCGATCCCACAGGGACTGAGATTCGAGTACCGATTTATATAGTGGATGAAATTATTCGAAAGTCAAATCTAAGGGTTGCGATTGTGAGGGTTGTCGATGGACTAAACTCTAGTTCGGTGCCACACGAAGGAAGAAAGGAGCTTGCCGCGAGATCTTTAAAAGGGATTCTAGGACTTCGGTTTCGCTTGTGTGTCGAAAAACATGCTATCAATTGGGCATTGTCTAAATGTCTACCTATGGTTTTGTGGAAGGGACATCATATACTCTCCCGATGAGCCACTGCATCTATCGGGATCTATCTCTGCCTTACAAGGACGGGATAGGTGGTACGAGGAGGCCGAATCAATCCCTGCGACGAACCATTTCTAGTTCTATCGCATCCTTCTACCCACGGTTACAGGAGATCAGGTTTACCCCTAGGTTCCTTGTATAAATCCCCTAAATCTTAAATACGAGGGCTGTCACCCCTCATATCACCTAAGCACAGCAGGTAGAAAACCAAATACGCATAGATATTGGTATAAACAATTTCCAATTGCAAATTCAAACTCAAAAAAATAGAATTTAATTTTAAGCAACATGTCATGTGCACACAAGCTACTCCCTAATGATAGAATCAAAGGAACTCCTCCATAGATAGAAGAGGTGAATCACAAGGCATGTTCATGTTCGAATATATCAGAAATAAAATGCAAGAACAAGAAGTTACAATGTCAATGTGGCCTTCTCTCCGTGTAAAAGTCAGAACTTGGACCTCGTGATGTTCTTCCTCCCCATTCTGAGTTCCCAAAGATTTTTAGGGCTCATGTGTCGTAGCCGTCGTGCCTCCCCCTAGGGTTTGGCGAGCCATCCTTATATAGACATCACCTCGGACCACTTTGCAAAATTCGAAATAACACTAGCCACGTCAATCTGGGCCACCACACATAGTGTGTTCACATGGCCCAGCCATGTGTTGCGCTGGGGTGGCCAATTTCACCCCTTGGACAAGGCCGTGTGTAGCCACACGCCCTGGTCGTGTCCCCTTCTGCGTCCAGTAGCAAAATGCCCTTCTTTTGCTCCAAAAGTGCGCCTTTCCCCCTGAAATGCTATCCTACACATAAAAGTACAAAGAGCAGACCTCTGAACCAAAAAATAAGGAATGCATGCAAAATAGAGTGACATATTCATGAAACTAACATAAAATATAATGAGATGTGAGCAAAAACTACTCCTAAAACCCTATATATTTTGCTCACATCACTTCCCCCAGGCTTAAATCTTTCCTTGTCCTCAAGTAAACCTCAGTGCCATTAAATTTTTAAAAAGATATTATTCCATACTTAGCATGTTAACTAAATTTATCAAGTGGTATTTGCCATCAAAGAAAAATAAATATGTTCTAGAAACTCACTAGGTTAACTCCTCGTGCTCGTGCTAAGTGAATCATTCTTAGGGGATACTTGTTCCATGGTGAGTTAAGTCATCATCCTATAGCTTTCCTAAGGTCTCCGTTGTTGGGGCCATTGTGACCGCTAGAGGGGGGTGAATAGCGTTGTCGATGCTTGATGGGTTACAATCGTGTTTGTCTCTACAAGTCATGTTGGTGCAACAGAATATATAACATTGCCAAAATAGCCAAGATGAAGCTAGTCAAGGGGTTGCCAGAAGACAAGTATCTTACGGACAAAATGTGTGATGCATGCCAAGAAGGAAAGCAATCAAAATCATCACACAAAGGTAAAACTTTACATAGTACCGCTTTACATTTAGAACTCTTGCATGTTGATTTATTTGATTATCATAGTACTCCCACCATGATTGGTAGTAAATATTATTTAGTTATAGTAGATGATTTTTCTAGATTTACTTGGGTATTCTTCATGAAACATAAGGATGAAACCCTATGAATAATCATAGGCTTCAGCAAAAGAGTAGAGAATGAAAGGAATCTCAAAATCAACCGGATCCGTAGTGATTGTTGGGTTTCCGGCACCGCGGCGTGTGTGTGTTCGATCATGTTTCGTAAACATGAGCACAGCGGAAGAAATTAAAAATAATAAATCTATATTTATTACAACACACACAACACACGCATGCTATTGCAACAAGTGTAGACATAACCGTAAATTAAAATTTGCAATAAAAGGAAATTAAACTACGTTATACCTTCCGTATGACGTGTAGCGGGAACGGCCTCAACCGGAACGATCCTCGTAAGAATCGTCTCTATCCGTATCCACGCCGAGCTCCTCGGGATGACTTCGCTAAGTCACGAGCTTCGTCTTCGTACGGGTTACTAGCCTCGTGTTGAAGACGACGTGATCGAGAGATGATCACGATCCGAATCCAAATTCGGATCCTAAAAGCGAGTTCTCAAAACTCGCTTCTCCGGAGAGGTATTCGTCAACCGTTTGACGAATCCTTCGTCCTCCACCTCAGAGGATTACCGGAGATCAAATCCCCGGTAAGTTAGCCGCTGTCGGAGCACTAACCGTCGTCCAAACAACGCTCCGACGAGAGGAGGAGAAGCTGTCCAGAAAACTGGACAGCTTGGTGGAGGAGTAGGCGCCGGCCAACCAAGGAAAGAAAAGCCTCACCTTGATGCCAAACCTATAGGAGATCACCGGAGGGTCGCCGGAGGTTCACCGGCTGAAGGTTGGTCGCCGACAACAAGTTGGAAGGCTGCACCACAAGCTGGGCGGCAACAAGATGTTGGGCGCCGAATAGGAGAGGGAGGGGTTTGGGCGGCCAAGGTTGATTAGCCTTAGGGTTAGGGTTTAAGCCCTATTTTATAGAGAACTAATTCTCTTAATGGTTAATGGATCATATCCATAAAGCCCGTTAACCCGCTCCATTAAGATAAGTTAAAATAAACCAAACCATGATGGTTTATTTTAAGTTAAAACGAACCAACCAACCTTTGGTTCATTCGCTTATATAAACCAAACCCTTTGGTTTATTCTCATCCATTGGATTAGAACCAAACCATTTTGGTCCATCCATTATGTCTTCATAAGACACGGCCCATCCACGCTTCCTCTGCTACTGAAACAATTTCATGCTCGCTTTATGTTTGGTCCAACCAAACATAGTTTCTCTCGGTCTGAGAATCCCATTCTCAAGTTCGTTTTAAATCCTTTGGATTACACTCATTGTGCGTGTGACCAAATAGGTTCTCGGTTTATGTTGGCCGTCTATAATTAACCATTAATTATAGAACGATCATGAGTGGCACCTAGTAGTACATCATGATCCCCACTTAACCGAAAAGATCAACGGTTGATCCAGAACTATTTCTGAAACCCTTCAGTAGCTCGAATGAATCGTGCCCCATTCCCTTCACTCATCTTATACCCACTTGGTTCAGGACATGGTCTATTGTGTCAGTCCCCACTAGGCTGACTACGTCACACCTAGCCCAAGTATCATTTTCTCGTCCTACGGATTCTAGTTACTCCACATGTATCGAAGAGTACTTTACTCTAAACATGTAATGCTTTGGCCAAAGACTTTAGTAACAATCTCACGAGAGGCCATGGGTATACATCTCCTCGCAAGGAGTGGTGAATCCTTTATAGGCTATTCAAACACCTTCGATCACTTCGACTTATACCCAATCATCCCGGGTCCACATCTCCTCGGAGATGTTTGCTTAAGATGTCAAAGCATAAGTCTCCATGATCAAGATGACTTGAATACCGCAAGTCAAAGGAACATCGCACTTAAGCCACAGTAAGAACTTCATTGACATATCTATATATGCAGAGAACCATATGAAGTCTTACTACCGGTCACTCCAATGAACTAGTTACCATAACTAGCATCCACGATTAACTCCGACATCACTATGTCTCCAAACGTGAGAATCACCGCTTGGATACACCAAGGAGTATACTGCGTTAGTCTCGATGTAATTGATGGTGTCCAAATCCATCAATTCATCGACTAGGATAATTCGATACATCACAATTACACATGTAGAGATACTCACTAGTTGTGATCCAATCACAAATTCTCTCATCGAATCGATCGTGACATTCAAGAAATGAGTTTAAGATCCAATCAAATACATTAAACATGTATACTCAAATAGTGAATCTTCATTTATCATATAAATGGTTCATACATAAGGCGATTGCCTTAGGACATCTCTCATATATTACTAACAGACTCCCACTTGGCCTAATGCCAATCGCTACGGTATCCAATACCATAAGCTCTAACATGACCCTCAAACTTATTTTGAGGTAATGCCTTAGTCAAAGGATCCGCTAAGTTCCTTTCAGTGGGAATTTTCTTGATTTGTATTTCGTTCCTACTGATGATCTCTCTGATAAGATGATAGCGGCGAAGCACATGTTTGGATCATTGATGAGACCACATCAAGTTCAGAGATGAACTTCTTGATCCAAACCGCTTCCTTTGTCGCCTAAAGCTGCAATGTATTTTGCCTTAGTGGCGAGAATCCGCTATAGTGTCAAGCTTGGAACCTTTCCAACTTATTGCGCCTCCATTCGGTGAATACATACCCGCACAAAGACATGGAATCATCCTTGTCATGCTCGAGTCGCATCCGTATACCCACGTATCACCATGTACCCTTCTCCATATATTAGGAACACATCCTTAGTTCTTCTTAAGAACTTCAGGATCGTCTTGACAGCCACCCAATGATCCATTCCTGCATTAGACTGATATCTTCTTGTCACACTCAAAGCATACGAAACATCTAGCCTCGTACAAAACATAGCATACATGATAGATCCTATTGCGGATGCATAGGGAATCTAACTCATGCAAATCCTCTCGCCTTCTGCGGACACATAGACTTGAAAGGTGTACCCCATGCCCGATGGGTAGAAACCTTTCTTGGATTCCGACATGCTAAACCTCTTTAGCACTCGGCCTATATATGTAGACTGCGAAAAGACCAAGCAACCGCTTCGATCTATCTCTATAGATCTTAATCCCGAGGATGTAGGTTGCTTCTCCTGTGTCTTTCATGGAGAATGTCTTGATAACCAAACCTTAATCGATCAGAAGATTGACACATCATTTCCTATAAGTAATATGTCATCGACATACAATACTAGGAACACGACTGCACTCCCACTAACCTTCTTGTACACACAAGGTTCGTCTGGATTTTGTGAGAAATCAAACCTTTTGATTGTCTCATCAAAACGGATATTCCAGCTCCTGGATGCTTGCTTCAATCCATAAATGGATCCGCAATTTGCATACCTTGGTTTTATCAACCGATGTGAAACCCTCAGTGTATCATATACACGCCCCTGAGGTTTTTCCATTAAGGAAAGTTGTTTTCACATCCATCCGCCATATCTCATAATCATAATGAGCCGCTATGGCCAGAGAGCATCCGAATGGATTTAAGATAGCTACAAAGTAATAGGTTTCGTCATAATCAACACCTTGTTTTTGACGATATCCTTTCGCCACCAATCTAGCCTTATAGGTAATCACATTACCATCCATGTCGGTTTTCTTCTTGACAACCCACTTGCACCCTATAGGCTTTATGCCTTCAGGTGGGTCAACCAAGTTCCAAACTTGGTTTTCATACATGGAATCCATTTCCGACTTCATGGCACCAAGCCACTTATCCCTTTCTCGAACTTGTCAAGACTTCTTCATAATCGTAGGCTCTCATCATCAATGAGTAACACGTGCTCGATTCACTTACGAAATCCATATCTCTCGTGAATATCGTGTTCTACCAGATCTACGAAGATGTGGTGTTACAATAGGTCCAAATTGATTGCTCATCACTATGAGTTGTTACCGTTGTACTTCACCGTATCTCATCAATGTCTATTTGAGTCTCTCGAGCCTCCTCAAGCTCGACGACACTCCCACGCTTTTCTTGCAAGAGAAACTCTTTCTCTAGAAACACAAAGATGCCTCAAACAAACACCTTTTGTTCCACAGATGATAGAATTGGTAACCCCTTGTTTCCTTAGGGTATCCAATAAATAGACATTTATCGACTTAGCATACAATTGCTTTCACATAAGCGTGACAACCCCATATCTTCAAGTAAGATACATGAGGTTTCTTACTATTCCATATCTCATATGGAGTAGTAGAGACTACCTTGGTAGGCATTCTGCTTAACAAGTAAACAAATGTCAAGTGCATAACCCCAAAAGGACTTGGGAAGAGTCGCATGATTCATCATTGACTGACCATGTCCAACAAGGTCCTAAGATCGCCTCTCGATACACCATTATGTGGTGTATAGGCGGAGTCCATTGAGACAATATGCCATTGTCTCTTAGATAATCAAGAAACTCGACTTAAGTATTCACCACCTCGATCCGATCAAGTATTTTAATACTCTTATCATGTTGTTTCTCTACTTCATTTCTAAACTCTTTGAATCCTTTCAAAGGCTTCAGACTTGTGTTTCATCAAGAACACATACCCAAACCGTGAGTGATCATCGGTGAAGGTAATGAAGTAGCTATAGCCTCCTAATGCTTGAGTTGACATAGGTCCACATACATCGATGTACTAGACCTAGTAACTCTCCCACTGCTCACCTTTTCCAAAGAAAGGTAACTTAGTCATCTTGCCTTTTAAGCATGATTCGCATGTATCGTATGAATCCAATTCAACGATTCCGAATTCCACATCTGTAATTCGGACATGCGTTTCTTGCTTATATGGCCAAGACGACAATGCCACATATAGGAGTCTATGTGATTATCCTTCGAGAACGCATGTTGCTTGCTTCGATATTGAAAATGTCACTGGATAAGTCCAATGTATAAATGCCATTACTCAAAGTTCTAGTTCCATAAAGTACGTCATTCAAAGTTATATAACAACAATTGTTACTAAACGTCAAATGGAAACCATTTCTATTTAAGCAGGAAATAGAAACAATGTTCTTTATTAGAGAAGGAACATAATAGCAATTGTCCAGCTTCTAAGACAAGTCCTACAGGGAGTTCAATAAATACGCTCCGATGGCGAGTGCAAGAACCTTTGCTCCATTCCCAACACGTAAATTTGACTCTCCTGACGAGTCTTCTTCTATTCCTTAGCCCATGTATGTCATTACATATATGTGAGCCACACCCAGTATCAAAGACCCAAGTGTCTGAGGAAATAGAATGACAATCAATAAAGAAGATTTCTGAAGAAGATGGGGCATCCGATGCCTTATCCTTCGTCACGAACTCAAGATAAATCTTGCACTTTCTTCAAGAATGGCTCTCCTTGCCATAATGATGGCAAGTTTCCTTTGTGCTAGTTCTACCTTCTTAGCCCTTCTCTTCTTTCCCTTCTCTGTCTTTGACTTCCTCTTAGAACCTTTCTTCGAGGAATCAACTAACAACTGCCCCCTCGCTCATGCTTCTCAAAAGACTCCACAGCCTTTCAAAGATATTGAGCAAGACTAGCATGAACCTCCTAGCATCTCGGAGGTGAAGAGGAGCTTTGAGACTTCGAACCTTCAATCTCACTTGCTCATCAACCAACTCACAAAGATGAAGGACTACGATATGAGCATCCATATGCTCATGCCGCCAGAGCTTGGGTTCCATCGTGGCTAGCATGATGCAACTCATTTGTTCGTAATCACTCACATGTTTCGATAGGCCAACAATTGGTCCAGAGGCGGCGTGAAGAGGCGCTCGAGGACATTTACAAGCTTTTCACCTTGAGAACAATTCTCAAGTTTCTAAGCCACCCAAGAAGTTCGCCCACTAATTTATTCAATCCAAAATGGAACGCAAATTCAAACACATCATGATCAATATATTAACTTAGAAATACAAAACGAGCATATATGAGAAAGATGTTTTTTTTTTTTTTAAATGCATCAATATACATTTATAAATCCCATTCATTTTTCAAATTTCAAAAACCCCAAAATCACTTTGGGAGATCGTAGGTCCATCTCCGAATGGGTTGATATCCATCATAGTTATGAACAACCTTGGAGAGAGTCCAACAAGCCATTCATAACTACGACGGTAGGTATCAACTATACCGATTGCATATCACGTATATGCAACTATCACAATGTGCTATCAACTAATTGAATGTTCACACATACATCGGGTTGTTAACACATTAACAAGTATGCATCATATGCATAGCACCTAACTTCACCTCCCTTTACATCGACCTTGGAGAGAGTCCAACAAGCCGATGCTCCAGGTTAAAGCCAACCCATTAATCAAGACATAGTTTTAATATGGTTAGAGCGCATTCAACCAATTAGCCCAGCTTGGAGAGAGTCCAACAACCAAAGCTAACGATTGACCTCTGACTCTTACCATATTAGTATTAAACTATTCCATGGTTTGAACATATTGTGTTCGAGCCGGGCTTGGAGAGAGTCCAACAACCCAAACAAGAAACAGAACTCTGGTTCTAACCATATTAATGGAAGGTGTAGGCTTTAATATTGATTAAGGGTTTTTATGTCTCATCCTCTTTGCATGCAAATAACTATTATCTACATGGCATGGCATACATGGCATACATCTACATGTCACGACACGCATGGCATAATGTTATGCATCTAATGCAATTACATGGCATACAATTATGTCATGTATATAATTTCCTTATATGTCATAACTATTTATGGAAATAAAATATGTTTAAGATTTGATTCTCCAAATCAAATCATAATTAAATTAGGAAACAAATTTCCAAATCTAATCACATATTTTATTCATGGAATTATTTGATTAAGGAAAATCTATTTAGGAAACAAATTTCCTAAATCATTAAAACTACTTATGGAAATAAAATATTTTAAGATTTGATTTCCCAAATCAAATCATGATTAAATTAGGAAACAAATTTCCAGAATCTAATCAAATATTTTATTTATGGAAAATATCAATTTCCATAAATACTTCCAACTTTCCAAAAGTGGAAGATTTCCATAAATACTTCTAGACTTTCCAAAATTGAAAAATTTCCATAAATACTTCTAAATTTCCAAAATTTAGAAAATTTCCAGAAATACATTATGACTATCGCAAAACCATTTTTACGATTATGTCGAAACACAACCTGGGCTCTGATACCACTGTTGGGTTTCCGGCACCGCGGCGTGTGTGTGTTCGATCATGTTTCATAAACATGAGCACAGCGGAAGCAATTAAAAATAATAAATCTATATTTATTACAACACACACAACACACGCATGCTATTACAACAAGTGTAGACATAACCGTAAATTAAAATTTGCAATAAAAGGAAATTAAACTACGTTATACCTTCCGTATGACGTGTAGCGGGAACGGCCTCAACCGGAACGATCCTCGTAAGAATCGTCTCTATCCATATCCACGCCGAGCTCCTCGGGATGACTTCGCTAAGTCACGAGCTTCGTCTTCGTACGGGTTACTAGCCTCGTGTTGAAGACGACGTGATCGAGAGATGATCACGATCCGAATCCAAATTCGGATCCTAAAACGAGTTCTCAAAACTCGCTTCTCCGGAGAGGTATTCGTCAACCGTTTGACGAATCCTTCATCCTCCACCTCAGAGGATTACCGGAGATCAAATCCCCGGTAAGTTAGCCGTTGTCGGAGCACTAACCATCGTCCAAACGACGCTGCGACGAGAGGAGGAGAAGCTGTCCAGAAAACTGGACAGCTTGGTGGAGGAGTAGGCGCCGGCCAACCAAGGAAAGAAAAGCCTCACCTTGATGCCAAACCTATAGGAGATCACCGGAGGGTCGCCGGAGGTTCACCGGCTGAAGGTTGGTAACAAGTTGGAAGGCTGCACACAAGGCTGGCAACAAGATGTTGGGCGCCGAATAGGAGAGGGAGGGGTTTGGGCGGCCAAGGTTGATTAGCCTTAGGGTTAGGGTTTAAGCCCTATTTTATAGAGAACTAATTCTCTTAATGGTTAATGGATCATATCCATAAAGCTCGTTAACCCGCTCCATTAAGATAAGTTAAAATAAACCAAACCATGATGGTTTATTTTAAGTTAAAACGAACCGAACCAACCTTTGGTTCATTCGTTTAATATAAACCAAACCCTTTAGTTTATTCTCATCCATTGGATTAGAACCAAACCATTTTGGTCCATCCATTATGTCTTCATAAGACACGGCCCATCCACGCTTCCATTGCGACTGAAACAATTTCATGCTCGCTTTATGTTTGGTCCAACCAAACATAGTTTCTCTCCCGAGAATCCCATTCTCAAGCTCGCTTTTAAATCCTTTGGATTACACTCGCAAGTGCGGTGACCAAATAGGTTCTCGGTTTATGTTGGCCGTCTATAATTAACCATTAATTATAGAACGATCATGAGTGGCACCTAGTAGTACATCATGATCCCCAATTAACCGAAAAGATCAACGGTTGATCCAGAACTATTTCTGAAACCCTTCGGCAGCTCGAATGATTCGTGCCCCATTCCCTTCACTCATCTTATACCCACTTGGTTCAGGACATGGTCTATAGTGTCAGTCCCCACTAGGCTGACTACGTCACACCTAGCCCAAGTATCATTTCCTCGTCCTACGGATTCTAGTTACTCCACATGTATCAAAGAGTACTTTACTCTAAACATGTAATGCTTTGGCCAAAGACTTTAGTAACAATCCGACGAGAGGCCATGGGTATACATCTCCTCGCAAGGAGTGGTGAATCCTTTATAGGCTATTCAAACACCTTCGATCACGTCGACTTATACCCAATCATCCCGGGTCCACATCTCCTGAGAGATGCTTGCTTAAGATGTCAAAGCATAAGTCTCTATGATCAAGATGACTTGAATACCGCAAGTCAAAGGAACATCGCACTTAAGCCACAAAGAAGAACTTCATTGACATATCTATATATGCAGAGAACCATATGAAGTCTTACTACTGGTCACTCCAATGAACTAGTTACCATAACTAGCATCCACGATTAACTCGACATCACTATGTCTCCCCAAAGGAGAATCACCGCTTGGATACACCAAGGAGTATACCTGCTAGTCTCGATGTAATTGATGGTGTCCAAATCCATCAATTCATCGACTAGGGATAATTCCGATACATCACAATTACACATGTAGAGATACTCACTAGTTGTGATCCAATCACAAATTCTCTCATGCTGTGAATCGTATCGTGGACATTCAATAAATGAGTTTAAGATCCAATCAAATACATTAAACATGTATACTCAAATAGTGAATCTTCATTTATCATATAAATGGTTCATACATAAGGCGATTGCCTTAGGACATCTCTCATATATTACTAACAGTGATCATGGTGGAGAATTTGAGAACTCTAACTTCTCAAAATTTTGCCTAGGACAAGGGTAGAAGCACGAATTTTCATGTCCTAGAACACCCCAACAAAATGGAGTAGTGGAAAGGAAAAATCGTGTCCTACAAGAAGCGGCTAGGACTATGCTTAATGTATATTCTCTACCATGTTACTTGTGGCCGGAAGGGGTCAATACCGCTGGCTATATCCAAAATAGGGTTTTAATTCATAGGTTTTTAGGAAAACCCCCATTTGAATTATAGAATGGTACAATTCCAACAATTCACTATTTCAAAGTCTTTGGATGCAAAGTCTACATTTTAAACATCAAAGACAACCTCGATAAATTTGAATCTAAAGCGGATGAAGGAATCCTAGTAAGATACTCATCCACTAGTGTAGGGTATAGAGTTTCTAATAAAAGAACTCAAAAGGTTGAGGAATCTTCAAATATCCAATTTGATGAAACCTCTAATACTTACCCTAGGAAATCCCCCATTTGTCATGCCCGCCCTTTCCTCGTAATCTATAGGGGTTGGAAGGGTGGCGCGACGCGATCATACATACATGAATCTACAGCGGAAGACTTTAAACCTTTTTTTTTATTATTAAACATAAAACATGAATCATGGAGCATGCATATTCATTTCATAAGGACACTAAGTAACAACCATCTAAACATCAAGTAGTGATCAATTCTTAACTACCAACATGCAGACTTTAAAACATGCATAAGTCTTGGAACATAAAAGAAACAGATCGCTTCCACCATGCCACTGCCACACACACACTTTGCCCCTTCTGCTGCTCCCTTTAGTTCAACCATTCTTTACCCTTCTCCGCAGTACAAGGGAAAAATAAAACTATAAGCACATAGGCTTAGTAAGATCCTTTCCTACTCACAAAAGCCATACATCAAGAATTAAACATAGAGTAGTGACATGTTCATCTAGACAACATATAGGCATAGCATTCATATAAAGGTAGTGACATGGTCAACTAAGAACATATCAACATTCATATAAAAGAGTGACATGATCATTTAAGAACATATAAGCATATCATTCATATAAATATCATAATCACATAGACATGAAATGGGTATATGCAAGATGTTCTTTAAAAATATATATTTTATAAGTACTTAAACATAATCTCAACATGGCGGGCCCGGCATTGTACCACATACATCATCATCTTTGCGTGCATCCCTAAATAGACCCGAGGTAGCTAATCGCGAACCTACTCGGGTACTAGGTCCGTACTATGACCGTTGACCTAGGAGCAACATAACATAGAAGCCCATCCTAGGCCCGTACTACGACCGTCGGCCTAGGGCAACTTAGGAGCCCATCCCGTACTAGGTCCGTACTATGACCGTCGACCTAGGGGCACATAGGAGCCCATCCCTTGGACCTTACTAGGGTCCGGTACAAGCCATACAAAAGTAAAATAGCATATCATGTTCCTTATCATAACATATCATGTTCCTTATTATAACATATCATGTTCCTTATCAGAACATATCATGTTCCTTTTTATAACATATCATGTTCCTTTTCATAACATAAAGAGTGCTCTTACGCCTTCTTATGTCCCTATGGATTTGATTAATCCTATTCTCGAAGTAGTCTCCAACTACTCTGCGCTAACCGAAAGTATTAGCAATACGTAACTGAACGAAGTACAACA